>VALG01007855.1:0-10533 GCA_009835305.1 Ipomoea purpurea | reverse complement strand
GCATGAGGAGAGTCATCAGGCACAGCATCAGGTTCGAAATAGGATGGGGCAGTCACAGGTACAACATCCCGAATGTGATCTCCAGAGAGAAGACGTTTATCAACAATACAGAGCAGTGTTGGGCTGATCACTTCACTGTGCATAGGCTCAAGCCCTGATAGGTAAGGACGCCATAAATCATATTTGGAAAGGGTAGTCTTACCTTCTGTTACCGTGGATGAATCAAGGAGAGGATGTGATAGTAAATCCATTTGTCCAGATCAAGTTGCATTTTTGTTCCAATTCGGAATAAGAACCTAGCCAGAGGCTTGCCAACGGTGTGGAAATGGGCTGATGGGAGCCAGTTGTGAAGAGCTAGGCGGTGTAGAATCACATATCTGGACGTGAGATGAGAGCTTTGCAGATGGTCCTTGTCACCCGTAGGCCAAAAGTCTGTCCACCGGTAAGAGTTCTGGCCACCAAGTCCCAGTCAGTAACATCTTCTTCTTGTACTGCAGGTAAGCCATAGTACTCATTTATCATATCTGGTCCAAATACATACCACCTTTCCTTCTGATTAAAAATCTGCATCGGTCGTGGCTGTGAGAAATCAATCTCATCATTGAGATTGCAATAAAATTCATATGTGAGCAGCTTAGAGTAAGGGCAGATATTCGTGACAGTTTTCAACAATCCGACTTCATTCAGCAAGGGCAGAATGTCACAAACGGAGTTCAGCTGGTTCTCGTCCACCGATCTTTGAACAATAAGATCCCTTCTAACCATAGTGACCCATTTGGTCTGTGCAGCAGGAGATACAAACTGAGGCCGGTAAACAGATGGTCAGCTTCTTAACATAAAAAGAGAGGAGACTTTATGGAAAGTCAAATCATACCACTGACCCGTAAAAATCAACTCATCTCTGACGGACCAACTACTTTAATCAGTCAATTCTACAAATTCCCAGAGCAGATCTGAGAATTTCAAAACGATTAGCATCCAATGGCTTAGTCAGAATGTCCGCTAGTTGTTTGTCAGTCTGAATGTATTCCAATTCAATTTCCTTGGATTCAACCAGGTCTCTGATGTAATGATACCTGATGTCAATATGTTTCGTTCTGGAATGTTGAACAGGATTCTTGGAGATGTTAATAGTACTGGCATCGTCACAGAGAGTGTCATTGTTCCTTGAGTAATACCATAATCCAAAAACATCTGTTTCATCCATACCAACTGAGTACAGCAACCAGCTACTGCTATGTATTCTGCCTCAGCAGTGCTTAGTGAATTGAATTTTGTTTCTTGCTTAGCCATGATACTAAGTTTTACCAACGAAGAAAACATCCTCCAGAAGTACTTTTCCGATCATCAATATTCCCTGCCAATCAGCATCATATAAGCAACCAAATTCAGTTCACTTTCCTTTGGAATACCAGAGACCATACTATATTGTTCCTTTAACATATTTCAGAATGCGTTTTGCAGCTATCAGATGAGATTCCTTTAGGTCAGATTGATACCTTGCATAGATTCCAACACTGAACATTATGTCTGGTCGACTGGCTGTTAGATACAGCAGACTGCCTATCAAACTATGATAGACTGTGTTATCTACTGATATACAGTTTCATCTTTTGATTTTGTAGAGGTGGAGATAGGAGTTTCTGGATGATTTACATGATTCCAGATCAAACTTTTTGACAAGATTCTTAGCATACTTTTCTTGCGAAATAAAGTATCCTTCAGAACTTTGCTGAGCTGTAGACTAGGAAGTATGTCAGTTGACCAACCATGGACATTTCAAACTCTTCCTCCATCACTTTTACCAACTCATCAGTGTATTTCTGCAGGGTTGATCCAAACACAATGTCATCAACAAAGATTTGAGCTATAGTTACATGACTTCCAGTAGTTTTTACAAACAAAAGTTTTGTCAACACTTCGCGTTATACCCATGCTGGAGGAAATACTGTGTCAGTCGTTCATACCATGCCCGTGGGGCTTGTTTAAGACCATAGAGAGCTTTTTCGAAGCTTATAAACATAAGAATGATGTTCTGGATCTTCAAAACCTTAGGTTGAGCCACATAGATATCTTCATGGAGATACCCATTCAGAAAATGCTGTCTTGACATCCATCTGATATAATGTAAATCCCAAGATGCATGCGACAGCCAGCAAGATTCTGATTGACTCGAGTCTAGCTACATGAGCAAAAGTCTCGTCATAGTCAATCCCTTCAATCTGAGTATAACCTTGAGCCACTAACCGAGCTTTGTTTTGGCTATATTCCAGCTTCATCAGTTTTATTTTTAAAGATCCACTTTGTTCCAATTACGTTGACACCATCAGGTCTTGGTACAAGATTCCAGATATGATTCCGCTCAAACTGATGTAGCTCCTCCTGCATTGCCTTGATCCACAGATCATCCTGTAAGGCTTCTTTGACATTTCTGGGTTCTATCTTTGAGGTATAACAAGCAGACCCAGATATTTCTGTCAGATTATTTCTTATTCTGGCTCCTGGTCTTCATCCCATCTGATGGATCTCCAATAATGTTATCTGATGTGATGGTTTTTTCTGAGTTCTGGTGGGTATGTCTTTACCAACATCATTCATGATCTATCTCCTGTTCCGAACTTTCTTGATCTTCATCTGACGATTCTTGTGGTTTGAGCTGACTGTTGTATATACTTGCATCTGGGTCACTTAGAGAAGACTTTATCACTGTTGAATCAACTGATTCTTCTGGATTGTCATCGATAACCACGTTTACTGACTCCATTACAGACTGAGTCCTTTTGTTGTAGACTCTGTAGGCACGACTGTTCGGAGAGTATCCAAGGAAGATGCTCTCATCACTCTTGGGTTCGAATTTCCCTCTTTGTTCTCTATCAGCCAGCACATAACACTTTGTCCCAAACACATGAAAATATTTCAGATTTGGTTTCTTTCCCTTTCCAGATCTCATATGGAGTTTTAGTTGTTCCTGGTCTAAGGTAGACCCTATTTATAGTATGACACGCTGTGTGTACTGCTTCAGCCCAAAGCGTTGTGGTAGATGTGAGGCATGTAACATAACTCTAGCCATTTCCTGTAAGGTTCGATTCTTTCTTTCCCACTACTCCATTCTGTTGAGCAGTTCTAGGAGCTGAGAACTCATGTGATATACCATGCTCGGAGCAGAAGTCTGAATATAGTGAGTTCTCAAATTCCTTTCCATGATCACTCTTAATCTCTGAACTTTATAATGGACTCATTATTTCCTTCTGAACTCTTATGCACAGAGTCTTAAAGGCCATAAAAGCTTCTGTCTTTTCTCTCAGAAAGTACACCCAGCTGTATCGAGAGAAGTCATCTACACACACAAATATGTATTTCTTTCCCCAATTTTTCAGTCTTGTGTTGGCCCCATGAGGTCTATATGGACAAGATCTAGACACTTCTCAGTGGTGATACCTCTTACTGCTTTGTGTGGAGTTCTGATTTGTTTCCCAATTGCACATGCGCCACAAATTTTTTCTGGATCAATTCTGATCTTAGGAACACCTTTTACAACTTCTAGTTTTATCAGCTTATCCATATCTCTAAAATTTATGTGACCCAGTCGTCTATGCCAGAGTTTTGATTCATCATATTTGGACAGGTGACAAGCTGTAAACACCCCGTGTTACGGCCTTCAATCCGGATTAATTATTTAATTAATCCCGTTAATAATAATTAAATATGATTAATTATGTTAGGTTTACCTTTAATTAATTAGTAAGGCCCACCATGAACCGTGGACCCTTGCCCGAATAAGAGTCTTTAGCCCATTAGGAATAAAGGAAGTAGGCCTTTTACTATTCAGATTATGATTAGGATTCTCTTTAATTAATATGGTCCACTATGGACCATGGACCCTTATCCCTAAAACAAGCCCTAACCCTATAAGGAATAGAATTAGTAAACTCATACCATTCAGGCCCTAACTAGGAGTCTTAAATATATAAATAGGAACTTAGGAGGCACCTAGAATCCCCACCACAATAATCTCTCACCACCCAAAGAGTTCCAAGAATTCCCCTAGGAGAAATCAAGAATCAAGAAAGCTTAAAGAAAGATCCTTCATAGCCAAGGAATTAATTAAGGCTAAGAGGTAACCCATGTCTCAACAAAACCTATTTTCATAGCTATGATTCCCCCTTAGGGTTTCCCCCATATTATTGTGTATTGGCGAGATATGATGATTATTATTGATGTTTTGATGTGATGATCCCATGAGGGATCTTGATAATCTTGATATTGGGAGATTCTTGATAGTTATGGAGTTCTTGGATGATTATATGGAGTTCTTGATGATTATGTGTTGTTATTGATAATTGTGTGATGCTCTTGATGCTTATGTGTTATTCTTACCGAATCTTGCAATTAGAAGACGAATCGTATTCTTGTTGATATAAAAGTGATTAGAACCCTAGGTTGTATCGTATGATATTATTCTTGGATTATCGGGTGGGGAAATCGCATGTTTGGGTGTTGATTATGTTAGAAAAGCGTGATAGGTTATGTGTCGTTCGTTTCTCGTATTTGATCTGTTAATTGTCTACGTGTTGTCGTAATTGCGTTGTAAAAGTGTCTAAGCATGGTTTCGGGTTCCACAACGGTTCCCGGAGCGTATTGTGTGATAAGAGTCAGTGGGGGTAGGTGGGGGGTAGGGGACCCGCCACCTACCCACGGCCGAGAAACACCATTCCGGCAGCGGGCAACCGGCGGGCGGGCAGCTGCCCGCCGGCGACCCGCTGCCCGGAACAGTAATGTCTCGTGGGCAGCCGACGGGTGGCCCCCCACCCACCGGCTACCCGCTGGAAAATCATCCCCCTTGGGATCCCGGATTCCCCGTTTGATGTTCCCGACCCCCGTGGTGTCCCAACGGACTCCGTTTATCGTGGCCTATGTCTAGTTTGATATTTCGGGTACCGTTCGTAGGTTTATGAGTCTATTATATTGCATGCTAGTTGAATTGTATCCCGTTGACCTAGGTGGAAGGAGTATGAACCCCTTAGGACTATTCTTAGTATGTGATGGATCACGCATAGGTTTTGTTATACGTTTTCTCCCCCTTCCCAATGTGTAATGTTGGGTTGCATGTGCTTGCTATGTGTTATGTGTGTGTGTTACCCCAATTTGGTTGCGATCGGATTGGTTATCCTGAGCTGTGGTTCAGAAGCTGGCTGCGGTCAGATTGATACTCTTGGGCTGCGGTCCACCGTTTGGTTGCGATCAAACGTTTCTATATGAGCTGCGGTTCATCCTTTTTCCTGGTTGCGGTCAGATGACATTCTCTTGGGCTGCGGTCCACTGTTTGGTTGCGATCAAAAAACTATGATGAGGTTGCGGTTCATCGGTCGGTTGCGATCGACCCTCCGTGTTGCGATACGGGGCAGGGTGCTGCGGGCCGTGTTAGAGCTATATGCGCTGACCCCTCATGTATGGGCATGCGATTGGTCCTGTGGCGCCAACAAAGTGTGCTATGTGTTGTGATATGGATGAGTTGTGGATATGAGTGTCTTGGGGATGTGACTATGGATTTATGTTGGGGATTATGATGGGTTGTGATTATTGTGTATGCTTGCTTTATCTGCCTTGCCTGTTATGAACTGCATATGCTTGTTGTAACTGCTGCTTGTGTCTAGCCTTATCTGTCGAGTCATTCCCGATTTTAAAAGCTAGAGTTCGTAGGATATATCTTCATGCCAAAATGGTTTTCGTATATCTATATATATCTCTATATGTATTGTATTTCAAACGCGTTGGAGTGGGTTACCAGCATCTCTCGCTGAACAGATATATTTGGCTTTCAGGCACAGAAGATTAAGTCACTGGAGCGCGCTAGACTTGGAGTGGTAGAAGTAAATAGTTTCCCTTTCGGCCTGCGTGCCACGTTTATGTAATCATACCTTGAGGATATTAGTTAGTTAGCCTGTGCATTGGGTTTTCTAGCCCAAGGTGTGGCATAGCACCCGAACGCTTGTAATTTATCTTGGGATTTAATAAGATTCTTCCTTTTATTATAAGTTTTAAAAAGTCTTGAAAATCTGGGGTGTTACACAAGCAGTTTCATTAGTCAAAACATAATAATTGTCTGAGGACCGGGTTCCTTCCATCACAAGTTGTTTTGCTTTGTCACTAACTCTGCAGCAGTTACGATCGAAGCACACATTCCAACTTTGATCACACAACTGACTGATGCTAATTAGATTTGCTTTCAACCCACTAACTAGCAGGACATCTTTTAATTGGGGAACCTGGTACATTTAGGATACCTTTCCCAACAATTTTACCTTTTTGTCCATCTCATATGTTACAGCTCCACTGCTAGGTTGAACATCCATCAGACACTTAATGTTTCCAATCATATGTCTGGAGCACCCACTGTCGAAATACCATCTAGTATCAGTTGTAGATGCAGTCAGAAAATGGTGGGGTAGCAGATAACTTCTGACTTTCTGACCCAGACCTATCTAGTGAATGGTGTAATAGTCTTATTCTGATATTTTTCCTTCCTTTGATCTCTGTAGAAAAAATAACACTCAGGTCGAGTATGACCTTTTGTTTGACAGTGTGACAAGTGGGAGTGTAGTATTTCACTTTGACAGTCTTATTCTTGAACCTCGAATAATGGATTGATGAGTTGTTCTGCCCAGGTCAGTATTTGTACTCTGATTATACCTCCTTCCCTTGTTTTGTACTAACTGCGATGACTGTCCTTGTTCATACCTGTGATCAGCTGTGGTCTTAGTCATTCCCTCTTTGATGAACTTTGGTGCGTTATTCGAAGATTCTCCTTGTTCAAATCCCAAACCCTTTTATTATTTAGGATTTCTGCCAGAGTCTAGAATCTTATCCAAGGTAGATGTAGTGGTCCATCATCTAGATATTTTCTTCAAGCTCTCCAATTCCTTGAATAATTTTCCCTCTCTGGACGTATCTGAGTGATGAGATCTTCTTTTATGACCAGTTCTGCATTCAATTTTTTTAGAAGATCATCTCTTTGCTTCAGCTCGTCATTCAGATTCTTATTCACTTTCACAAGTTGTTCCCAGCTAGCAACAAGTTTTGCAAATTTTGTCTCAAGTTGAGTATGTCTCTCTTCCAAATCATCAGTTGATATGTATGATTCTTCATCAGATTGATCTCCATCTGACTGATGATCTGTAGCAGTGAAGAAGGCTATAAAGTTTTCTACATTATCGTCTGATTGATCATTTGAAGTTTCCTCCTCATCATCACTAAGAGTAGCCACATACATAGCCTTTTTTCCTTTTAAGATATGTTGCACATTCAGCCTGTATGTGACCGTATCCTTACATTCCCTACACTGTATTGACCGATTGGGGGGTTTTCCTGCGTCTGTGGTACTGTTTCTGTTCTGTCTTGATCGCCCAGTTTGAGAATGATTGTTTTGTGAGAAAGGTGTTGTTTCAACCTTTTGATATGAGGAGTTGTTGCCTTTGTATTGTGCCTGGTAGGCTGACCTTGACCCTTTTCTGTTGAAACCTTTTAAGATTTTCTTGAAGTTTTTGGTTAGAAGAGCTAAGTTTCATCATCTATGTCGTCTGTGTCAGATTCTCGATCAGCCTCAGCCCCAAAGGCTACCGACTTTCCTTTCCTGTTGATTCCAATATCATCATCAGCAAGAATCTTCCAGTTCGTATGTGTGTAAGCTTCCCATGAGTTCTCCGACAGTCTTCTTTCCCCAACCTGTGTGTTCCTGAATAGCAGTTACTTTCATTTGAAATCGTTTAGGTAAGGATCTAAGGATCTTTTGACCACTCTCTTCATCAGTGAACGGTTTCCCAAGAACTGAGGCTCGGTTCATCAAGTTCTGAACCCTACTGTGGAAGGTCGAAATAGTTTCGTCTTCAATCATTCTGAGTGCTTCGAATTCTGACAGAACCAATTGCAGCTTTGACTGTTTGACATCACTGGTTCCTTCAAATCTGGTTTCAAGAATTTCCCATACCCGTTTAGCCTCTTTCACTCCTGTAACAAGCGTAAAAAACAGATTCATGCAATGATCCTACAATTGAGTTCAATGCTTTATTGTTCAGATCAGAGGCATTCATTTCTTCGCCTGTCCAAGTCTCCATGGGCTTTTCTTCATCGACTTCTTCTGTATCCGAGTAGTAGGAGGACTCCACCCAGTTAGGACGGTGCGATAAACCCTGGTACCTTGTGCTTGAAGATATATCTCCATACGAGCCTTCCAGAAAGAGTAGTTGTGACCATCTAATTCTGGTGGTTTCATACTTGCGTCCATCCTGAATACAACAACCAAGCCAACGAATACACAGACAGACTTGCACAAAAACCAGAGAGGATGCAAAACAAAAACAGCCCTTCGGATCAAGTCACTATGAGACTTAAAAGCTCTGATACCACATGTAATTTTGAAATTCCTCATTTTAAGTAAATTGATAGAACTAGTTGACTGACTTAGATTACTGATTGATTCAGTTAAGAGGTGATTTCTGTAATTTGGGGCAAACAAATAATACCCGGAGTATTCGGGTTGTCGAACCACAGAGAGGTGGGTACTAATCACTAGCTACTAGGTTACTCATATGAAACTAGTCGAACAAAATTGAAGGTTGATTGATTGCATAAAATAACAAGGCAGAATAAAATAAGTAACAAGGTTTTGTAGACAATAGAGCAAAATAGAGATTTCTTGGGGATTAACAATGCTTTAATCACCTAGGGTGCCAATTAACACGTTTGTAATATTTGGTTTGGAATTAAGATTTGTATGGGAATGCAAAGTGAAATCGAAATTTACTGCCTGTAATCTTATTCCTAGTGAATTTCACTCCCATGGCTTAAACACCCAATAAGATCAAAGATCAACATTCAATTTATTCCTAATTACTACCATCTCCCCGGATAAGCAATAATCTAGAATAAACTTCCCCTAATAAGTTCCCATTTCCCAAGGACAACCATTAGTGCAATCGTGTGTGCCCTAATTTATGCCCCAACCTTCCCATTGGTGACCAAACATGACTGTGAAGCCAGTAATTTAGGCCTTTAAGCTACCAACAACAACAGATTAAAACAAGATGCAACACAAATCATAAAACCAAACATAAATATATTAAGAAATTAAACGAACTAGGCACATAGGTTCATAAACAAATTCACCAAAAAATCCTTAAAGAATTTAGCCGAGCATGGCTAATTAATACATGCAAATATGAATAAAAGGATTACAAATCATCAAAAGAGTACAAGAATTGACCAAGCGATTCTCCCAAATCTCCTTGCTTCCTCCTTGCTTCCAAAGACAACTTGAAACTTTTTGATTTCTCTCTTTCTTGTCTACAAAGAACCCTAAAAAAATCTCTGAGTCTCCTTCATTAGGGTTGAAGAAGGAGGGATTTTATAGTAGGTACAAAGTTGAGATGAATAGGAATCTTGTACAAAATTGGACCAAATTGGACTAAAATATCCGCGACTTCGGTGCATCCCACGCGTCGAGGCAATTCTCCACGCGTCGAGACCTGCTGTCTCATCATAAACCTTTCTGGAAATTTTCGTCACGTCGAGTCCTCTGGGTCCCGAACTGTTTCAAAAATGGCTCCAAACTCTCCTTGAACTTCCGTGCTCATAGAATTGACCTACAATGGTTCAAAAACACTAACAAACACCGTAAAACATTCAAAACAAGGCGAACCATAATTAAATGATAATAGCAAGAAAACGTGTTTTAAATAAGTAAAACTATCCATTGAACTTCCCTGACTCATAAATGACCTATAATTCCAATTAGCAATGCAAACACACAAGATCAAGAATTAATCAATTATTAAGTGGTTAACAAAGCTATTGGCAAGGGAATAGGATCAAATATGTGTTACACCTTCCAAACTCAAGTATCTTTCATCTCACTAATTGTGTGCAGCCCATGTATGCCCTCCAAAATACGCTTTAGCACTAAAACCAATTCATACATATATGATTATTCGAGCCTTGTTTTGTCATTTTAAAACTGCAAAATGTAAGACAAAGTATCTCTTACTTCACCAAAAAATAGCATATGAGTCATCCAAGCATAAAATGCAAAAATTTTTTAAAAATTTAGTAATATCCCAAATTATTCCTCCCCTCACAATTAAACGTTGCATCGTCCCTGATTGCAACATAAAAGAAAAGGTAGAAAAAAGAGAAAAGCAGAAAACTAAAAGCAATAAAATAATCACGAATAGAAAGCCATAACTAAATAAAACGATCTAGAAAGAAATAAAATTACACTAGAAAGCAATAAATATGAAAGAGAATAAGAACGAATAACATGGGTGCCTTCCCACTCGAAGCGCTAAGTTTAACGCGCTAGCTTGACCTAACTGGTTTAGGAAAGTGACATCCTGATTGATTCGGAGCGAGTTTGATCTATCACCCCATAGACATTTTCAAATGCAAAATACTCATCTGTGTGTAACTTGAGGAGTAGGGGTCGGCAATGTGCAAAATTGATTGCATCAATGATTTTTGCCATCGAGAACACATATAGAT
>VALG01007849.1:0-20267 GCA_009835305.1 Ipomoea purpurea | reverse complement strand
CCAGATAAAATGATTAAATGTTTTAATGAGGATAATTAGGATTGATAGTACTCTTTTTTGGAAGAAAAGGTGATGTTTAGAGCTGCAATAGAAATTAAAAAGGAAAAATAGAAAAGTTTGAATTCTTTAAGATGGTTTAAATGAATTTTAATGTCATTGTTTTGTGAGTTAATGTGAAGGATCCAGATTGGTGTCGATAAATGAAGTTGATTTGATATTTCAATATCCAGGGTATGATGGCATGTAATTGAGTGGATCAGATTTTCGTTGCGAAAATAGAGTGTGTCTTTACGTACTGTAGGCAAGTATACACTTTGCCGCTTATATTATATTATTCCCTCTTGTTTCCACCAGTTTTATGCGTGCTGGTACGTTGGAATTTTTTAGTTTGGATTCCAATAAGAGTGTTATTCTCTTTTTGAAAATTGAACGATAACCAATTATTCTACTTTTTCTAATTTACCTTATGCTAGGTGCTTTCTATTATTGTTTTTATTTCTGAGCAATTGAAAACATTGGCCTGTTTTTGTAAATGATGTTAGCTGATGTTGTTAGCTGTTTAGTGATTGTGTTATTAGAGGTATAATAATTTGATATATTAGCTGATTTAGAAAATTTTAGTAATTAGATGGTAGCTGATAGTTTTTGGCGTCTAATTTCTTTCTAAAAGTAATTGAAAAAATTGCTTGGATGTGGTTTTGATCTTTACTTTTGGAGTGCAAAAAACTAACGATACAAGCATTACTATATGATATTTTAACTAGGAATCAAAAACTTAATAGTGGGTGCAATAAGCCAATTGTATATTTTCTGGGATACCTGTAGGGATGGTTGGAGACAAACACAAGGCATGTCCCTACAAATTGGTATGACAAAACATGGTGGTATTACACAAGAAATCTTGTAATGACTGGTTCCATGGTATCCCAAAAGTTGAATCCATTGGATTCTTCCTCAATTATTTCAAGAGCGATATTCAGACGAAAGTCTGGAATTTGAAAAAGAAGGTTATATTATGAATTTATGTTTTTTCAGTCAGTTTGCCAATTATGTGTGACGTATTGGTCTCCGAAGAAGATAGATTTTTAGAGCATGAAATTTGTGGACTTGCGTTTTCATTTTGTATATCGCGTAAGGATATATGCCTTCTTATTACAAGACTATTTGCAAGATGAAAAAACATCGTCCTAAAGAGTTCTGCATTTAGGAGGTCTAAGTTGTGATTTTGGAGAAGAGAGATAAGTAACACACCAGGTCCAAGTTTATCTTGAAAAAGAGAAGACTAGGAAGTTAGTGAGAATTTATTTACCTTTTCTTTACTTTTAGTTTGTTGCGTTGTAAACGTTTTGATATTATTGATGAATTCTTATTCTAGCCATAGTGCTAAGTTATCTTAGAGTTTTGTGGTAATTGTTTTATGACGACCCTATGTGTCAGATTCTTTAATATATTATATTATTTTGGTTTTATACTTGTTTTTTTATAACTATTCTTTATGTTTTAACGGGGGTTACGGTATAATTAATTGGAGCAACGACAATGCACTTGATATTGCAAGTTGAGGTGAGCCATATTATTAATGGTTTATTCTTAATGTTGTTTCTGACTGTGTTGGGTTGTTTTAGGTTGGAGATTAAGGTACTTTTTCCTATTTGCATTCTCACATTGTTTTAAACTTGATTTCTATTTCTCGTCAATCCTGTGAACTGTTGTTTTTATGTATTCTATACTTTTACAATTGCCTGTGTGCTGCCTTACGTTTGTTTACGATGGCCCTATTATATTTTTCGAATAGTCCTAGTCGATAGTACTGTGTTAGGTTCTGTGTTAAGTAATAGTTGTATAATTTATATTTGGATTATACTTTTTTTTTATAACTACTTTATTTTGAACAGGAGTTACCGGTATATATATTAAGAGTGATAGTGCATTATTGTCATATTTTTTCCCTTCTATAGACCATATTTTGAGGTGACCAAAAACTTTGTTTATGCAAAGAAGTGCTTTAAGTTCCTTTGTTTTTGATCAAAGTGAGATTTTCTTATCATTGGAAAGGCTACATTGTAAGGCTACACTTTGATTAAACACCAAGTATTCGAGTTTAGGGTGTGAAAAAAATGTACCTAGAAGAAGTCGGCAGTGCAGAAAAGTCATGCCCTGGTGGCACGGGTATGGCCACGCCGGTGGCGACACGTGGCCACTGGGCAGTAAATGGCATTTCGGCGACAGGTGTGGCCAAGGCGTGGCCACCGTGGCAGCCTCTGAAACTTTCTAGCCCGTTTTTGACCTTTTAAGGGGATTTTTTCCACCCAAAAAGCATTTTTCACTCTTTATTTCTTAGCTTTAGATAGTGTAATATTTATCTCTACTCATCTTACAAAGTTGTATCAATCGGATTGGAGTGGGATTCACCAAATCTTATCTTCAATAGAGATAGTCTTTTACTCTTCTTTTAATGTTTTGTGCATTGTTATGTATTTCTTTCTTTTCTTGTCCTATTTATGCTTTATAGTGTGAGTAGTTCATTTTTTTGGCCCTTGGTGGGTGATATTCCAACCTAGAGTAAATATGTGATTATTGCATAAGGGGGAAAACCCCAACCTAGGGTTCATTTGTTTGAGTTGGTTTTTTGTTGATCTTGCTATATTTGATACGTAACTCTTATTAGCTTGCTTTTGGATAGTTCTTCTCACAAAAAGTTTGGGTGAAGAACTTAAGCCTCACCTTTCTCAAATCCCATTTTTTCTATGAAATATTGGAAGAATTGGGGCCCTAATGCTTATGTGCTTTAAGAGTAGGGAATTGATTACACCATGAAAGTGGCAAATCCTTGCTCTAATCCTTTTATTAGCTTATGAAAATGGCTTTAAACTAGGATTTTTATGTGTTTTGCCCTTATGTTCCTTGGTTGATGTTCTCCCTAATCCCTAAGTTGTTAAAGCATCTAGAAGGCAACATCCCCTAATTTAAGCCCATCTTTTATCATTGTGTTTACTTGAGTTTATTTGCCTTCTTAACTAGATTTTTGTGTTTACTTTTGAGTTTTTGCATTGTCTTAACTAGATTTTTAGCCATTAATTATTGACTTTACCCAACCATGAATTTGAATTTGCTTGGATTCTTGTGGGTTCCAATACTTTGGTGCCTAGAATTTTAGTTGTCATCAAGTACGTGCCATAGTCTCAATCCCTTGCGAAACGACAATTTACACCGTTATCACCATCTCTTTCCGTACATCAGAGAGCAAACACCTTGCACTTGACCTTTGCAATTTTGAGAGATACACTATTAACTTACGGTTATTCTTTAATGCTTAGTTGTTGGGTTTTTCTGTGGAGATTAGGGGGTAACTCTTTTTTAAATTTGCAATCTACCCCCCCCACCTTGTATAACCTCCATGTTTCAAAATATTGTTTCATACAACCACGCTCTTTGGTTTTAATCTAATTTTGACTTTTACATTTCAAATGTGTAATGCCTGTGACTTTCATTCATAATTTTTCTACTTGGGAAGCGAAAAAATCTAAATTCATCTTTTTTGCCACTTTTTTATAAACCTAAATAATTCTTTTTTTGCTACATAATATAAATTGTCACACTATCTGAATTTTGGATTATGAACTATTGTATATTTTATTTATAATGGTAATTTGGAATTTTTTAATTAGTTAGATCTTAATGCAATTAGCTTAAAACAATACATAAAAATCCAAAGGATAAGCAAAGTATAATATAAAGTAATATAATAAAGTCAAAGTTGTACATTTTGCAAAGTGATGGAGCAGTTGTAATAGTTCAGTGCATCCAAATAAAATCATTTACTGATTATATTCTTTCTATAATCTCACATTATTAAGGTTCAATACTGCAGAATATATAATAAAGTATTAGTAAATAAATTGGTACTGCAAATGTGTAATATACTAATATTTGTTGATTTAGGATCAAGAGTGCCCTATAATTGATCTTAGACCTCAAATTTTACTTCTAAATATATTATAAATAATCAACCTACAAGTATATCTTATCTTCATATGAACAAAACTCATCATCTTCATATGTGCATTTGCACATACAAATAGATAAACTGTATTTTTAGATTTGATTCATCTTTTCATGCGTAACTGTATTTTTTACCAACTAATTTACTAAAGCTTAATTTTGTAAGCAAAATGTAAATGATGAATTACTAACATCTTGGTAATATTGTTTTCATATTACGTATTAATGTAATAAATAAACCATATATAAAAAGACATATTAGTTATATTCTATAATATAATAATATTTTTTGGTAACAATTAATTATTTGCAATTTTTTATTATATATATTTTTTACATATTTATAATACCATGTAAAAAGTATTAATTATAGGTAATAACATATTAGCATAATTGGAATATTTGTTTAGGTATTACCATGTAGAATTTTTGGGATGTTTATTACCAACTATTTAATACAACTTATTTTGTAAGCAAATGTAAATAGAAATTAACTAATATCTTGTAATATTGTTTCCATATTCAATGCTCTCACGTGTACTAACTAATTCATGTGTAGTTCAAGGGACTAATTGCATTTTTTTTTTGAGTTTGATGGCCTAATTGTAGTTTGGTGTGCAATTCAGTGGCTTATTTGACCCTTATTCCTAATATTCTAAATCATCAATAAAAATAAACGAAAATTGAGTAAAAATATCACTGCATTTGATATTCTAATTGGCTAATTGACTGAAAATAAAAAAGATAATGGTTGAAAATGAATATGACATTACAAATTGACTGAAAATATAAAAGGAATGAATACTAATAGTTACGTTGATTGCAAATAAAAAATGATCCATAATTGATTAATATGAAAAAAATAAATGGTTAGATGATTGTATTTTAATTAAAATGGAACGAAAATTGAAATTTGATGAAATATTTCAATAATAATTCTACATCATAAATAGTAAATGCATATTTTAAATAATATTAAAGATAAATTAAAATGGAACGGAATATTTCAATTAATATATTATACATTATCAATTAAAAATGAAACGAAATTAGGTAAAATATCACATTCTAATTGACTAAAAATATAATTTTCTGAAATGAATTTGATATTACTAATTACTTAAAATAAAAAGATCGCTAATTGACTAATACTCTACCATTATAATTTTCACTCGAGTCACTATCCTGATGGACTGAAGGTGTTAACTCTATACGATGATGGACAGGATTGCGTTGCTACTACCAAATGTCGTCTACAAAGAGGTTTCAATAATGTGTAAATACAATCGTTGATATTATTTTTTTTAAATGACAAAATTGCTATATATCTAGACAAAAAAAAAAATATTCTATACAAATGAATTAAGATAACAATTCATTCATATAACTAAAGTTTGCTAGAGAACGAACACATTTGTCTAATTTATAAAAAAAATACTAAACAATAATAAAATCTCCAAAATTACAGCACCGCATGCGTATATCTACACATTAGCTATTAATTTGAGCAATTATTTGCTCAATTCAAACAATGATAACATCAAAACACATAAATAATCCAAACCATATCTTCAATTTCACTATATAATATTTGATGTTCTAATTTAAATAACTATATATCAATCCAAATACTTTTAATATATTATAACAAATCCATTCCGTGCATCGCACGGGCGCAAATACTAGTAGCTAAAATAGCTATATAAATATATTCCTAAATCGTGTTATGGAAACCGGCACTTGGTTTTTTTGGATGTTCCCTTTTCTAAATGTGAAGGTTTTTGGATGGTTTTGTGTGACATTATTTTATATATATTCTTCTGTTTGATCTCTGATTTAATTTAGTTTGATTTATATTGTACGTTTTTGATCTTACTACATTGCTAACTCATTATCAGTAAACCTTTTTTCACCTTTATTTATATAAATTTAAATAAATGACACCTTCCTCCATTTTATTTGTACCTTCCTACATTTTATTCGAACAATTGTGACCACTTAGATTATTACAAAATGAGTCCCATGAAGTTATTTATATTTATTTCGACGATGAAGATCTACTTGATTGTATGACTATGATTATATTTTTACATTTTTTTTTTTAAATTCTATACAATCATATGAGTTCTATAATGTTTTATAAGATTTTACAAATCTCTACACTTTTAATATGATTGATAATACGGTACTCCGGATAGCTTCATAAACACTTTACCCAAGAATCTCTAAGATAATTTTGTCACTCATCGCTAGAATAGAATTCATTTCAATAATATAAAATAGTTTACAAGCAACAAAGAAAGTAAAGAAAAGGTAAATAAATTGTCCCGAATCTTCCGAGCCTTTCTCTTAATCCAAGATAACTTGTAGTTCTGGGTGACTGGGTGTGATTATCTTTTCCTCTCTTGCTCAAAAAAAACGCAGCTTAGGTCCTCTAGGGTTGAAGGAAGGTGAATTTTTTTATAGCGAAAACTTAGTAGGAATAAATTAGGAAATTTTCGCACAACGACGTTCCAAAACATGGCCCAGACTTCTCGACGCGTCGAGTTTTGGCGTCGTTTTCTCTTACCGCTTGCTGGAACCTCTCAACACGTTGAGAAGTGTCTCAACGCGTTGATGAGTCCTTGTTTGTTTCTTCGGACTCGACTATGGAATTTCTCGACACGTCGAGTCTTCGACGACTCGAACAAATCGACTACTGGAATTTTTGGATGCGTTGAATTTGATTCTCGACGTGTCAAATACTCCTTTTTAGCATCCTTCAGTCTATTTTGGCTCCAAACTTGTCCTAGAACTTCCCTTGCTTTTGTAATTCATCTACAATGGTCTCAAAACACTAACAAACACAGTAAAATATTCAAAACAAGTATAAAACCATATCTTCATGAGAAATCAATTCAAGGGAATATACACTAAGAGTAACAATTTAATGAACTTCCCACAAATAGATTCAAACTAACAAGAGAAGCATGTACAATTAAGCTCACATCAAGCACCACACAGTGTTCAGAAATGCACAATTAGGTATAGGAGGTATGATGCATTTTTTGGTGTGTTGCGTTTTGTGGTGTATTTGTGCATTTTCCTAACACTATTAGTTTCTTTGTTGACATTATTGGTGCCTTTTTTAAGCGGCCGCTTTTGAGCTAAACTCTATATATATTTCTATTCAGGTGAGAACAAATCTTTAGGTGAGGACGTAAGGACAAATTATTGTTCTTGATTATGTTATGTCTAATGGTCATTATTTATTTTGATATATTTATTATTGGTAGTTTTTTTTTTTTTTTTTTTTTTTAAGAGTGAGAAAGTTTTGATATATCAAATCTCCCAAATTTAGGAGATTTTAGTATTTAATCTGGGTCGTGCAAACTATTAATAATTTGGTGGTATGGATTTGACCTCAAGTCCTCACCTAAAACCTTGTTCTCATGGGATTAAGGATATATATCGCAAATTATGCCGTGCAACCGAATGCACCCTGCAAGGTGCATACGGTTGCAAAACGGCACCGTTTTGGTAAAAAAAAATGCGCGTCCACTTAAAGAAGAAATCAGGTTCAATTTTTGGTAATTGCATTTTTATATAACCACAATTTCATAACTATATAACCACAATTCCATAACTATATAACCACAATTTCATAACTATATATCCAAGGAATGAATTGAAGTAAAAATCCACAATGAATGAATGAAGTAAATCCACAATGAATGAACTAAATATCCACAATATATGATTGAACTAATATCCACAATGAATGAACTATATACCACAATTTCATAACTATATAACCACAATTTCATAACTATATATCCACAGTGAAATGAGTGAAGTAAAAATCCACAATGAATGAATGAATGAAGTAAAAATTCACAATGAATTAACTAACTATCACAATATATGATTGAACTAAATATCCACAATGAATGAACTATATAAACAATTTCATAACTATATATCCACAATTCATAACTATATATCCACATAATGCTATTGCTGAGAATCGAATCTGATTTTTTTTTAAAAGTTGGGACGCCGTTTTTAGTAAAACGACGTCGTTTTGAACCGTATGCACCATGCGCATGGTACATTCGGTTGCACAGCATAACTTTGGAATATATATAGGGTGGGCTTCAAGTAAGAATTCAGAACCTAAAAGCTCTCCAATTCATTAAAGATAATCTATCAATTTAATGTATATATATCTAAATCATAATTAATTCTAAGAGATATTAGTGTAATTTCGACCCTCAACCAATTAAATGGAAATACTATATTAGTTTTTTTTTTTTTAAGAAAGGATTCCTTTTGAGTTGTGACCCTAGAACATAATATTGGCAGAGTTGCAGTGTGAGCTATGAAATGACTTTTTATGTGTGGACTAAGGACAAAAAGTTACTCTTATTATGTTAGATTTAATGTTTATTATTTATTTTGATATATTATTATTGGTAGTTTTTTTTTAGAGTGGTAGTTTTGATATACCAAAAATCCTCCATAATTCAGGAGATTTTATTAATCTTAGGCCCTACAAATTATTACTAATTTGATGGTATGGTTTGACCTCACGTCCTCACCCAAAACCTTGTTCTCATGGATCATACACACCACACATGCATATATATTAATCATAACTATTGATCTTGCTAAATCAACTGTTCACAATGAATGTAAATTAGATTTGATTTTTTTTTCCTATTATAGATGACATTAGGAGAACCTAGTAGCTAGACTCCCATTATGGCTAGGAGTCTGGTTAGAGTTTAAGAGAGATTTAATAGACCTAAAAACATAACAACCACCATGATGACCCGTTGTTATATAATGTCACTAGTCTACTCTGCTACATTACATTCCTCATACACAGAGAGCTGAGTAGAAGTGAGAGACAAAACACTGAAATATGTAATTGTACCAGGGTGATCACAAAGAATCTCAGAGCTTCTATGGGAAACATTATGTACAGTCCTGTATTACTATACAATCTGTAGTAAGCTGTTGTTAATGGTTAATATTTGCAATTTGTGTAATCAATCAATACTTATACCAATTCTAGTAATCTGGAAAGGGATGTTTTTTGCCATCTTTCTAAATAGTTTCTGTTCAAGTATATAGGCATATATGCCAGTAGCTTATATTCAAAGTGAAAAATGCAGTCCACAAATTGATATTGAAGTCTAAAATCTGATCTTCTCATGGAAATATCGTAACACATAAATATATCAAAAAATACATGAGAAAGCTAATAGTGGTCATTATATAATAACCTTAGCTTCTTATCAAATTCAAGACTTCTGGAAATCTGGAATTTGGATTTGCAACTTGGAATGGAACTCAGTTCCATGTAAAGATTTCTTGTGTAATACCAATGTTTTTTCATACCAGATTTGATGATCAAAGGAACAAGAGACATGCCTTGTGTGCTTTGTCTTCACCAAATTCCCTACAAGGTATCCATGTGATTCATCTCAAAATCCAACTTTAATGGAACCCCTCCTTTGTTATCTAAATCCACAAAGGATGTTCCTGTCCCATAAAGCGGAACCTTACGCCCATGCAACCTTACCGTCAGCTCTTTGTGGCTCTTACTTGGTTGGTAATACTCATCCACCTGCAACCACACAAGTCTGAATCATAGGACAAAATCAAGAAACCAAGATGTCAATCGTAGCTCGAAATCAATGTACTGACTTGAGAAATAGAACGGTGAACGAAATTGAACGGGTTGGTCTGATTGACATTCCTGCTGGACCATATAGCACAAAAACAAGAAACTGGCTTGAGAAATTGAACGAAATTGAATGGGTTGGTCTGATTGACATTCCTACTGGACCATATAGCACAAAAACAAGAAACTAGGATGTCAATCGTAGCTCGAAATCTCGAAAGCAATGTACTGGCTTGAGAAATTGAACGTGTTGGTCTGATTGACATTCTATGGACCATATAGCACAAAAACAAGAAACTGGCTTGAGAAATTGAACAAAATTGAATAGGTTGGTCTAATTGACATTCCTACTAGACCATATAGCACAAAAACAAGAAACTAGTATCGGATGTCAATCGTAGCTCGAAATCAATGTACTCTTGAGAAATTGAACTGGTTGGCCTATTGACATTCCTACTAGACCATATAGCACAAAAACAAGAAACTGGCTTGAGAAATAGAATGGGTTGGTCTGATTGACATTTCTACTAGACCATATAGCACAAAAACAAGAAACTGGCATGAGAAATTGAACGAAATTAAATGGGTTGGCCTGATTGACATTTTTACTGGACCATATAGCACAAAAACAAGAAACTTGAATATCAATCATAGCTCGAAATTAATGTACTGATTTGAGAAATTGAATAGATTAGTCTGATTGACATTTCTACTTGACCATGAAGCTTTTTATATATGGGAAGAATCTCACCTCACCAGTTGCAACTGTAAGTTGTGAGTATTTGAGATTGACGGCGGTGGAGCTGACATGAATCCCAAAAAAGGTAGCAGGGTTGTGGGTGGCCATCCTGAGTGAACAATTGACTGTAAGCAACCTGGTTGGAACACCGGTGTGGTCTGAGCCTTGTCCATAATAGAAGCTATGAACATTCAAGGCCTAACACAACAATGTTCAATTACTTCCCACAAATTAAAAGAATCTGATTCAAGAAAACTAAATCTAAAGTTTACCTTTAAACTGACCAAGGTTTTGTAAGGCCGGCTTGCACTCCAAATGATGAAGCAAAAACAGGCAAAAAACAACGAGAAACCTGCGAATCCGATGAGGAGTTTTTCAATGATTGAAAAACCTTTTTCAATGATTGAATAACCCCTTCCGTTTCCATAGGGGTTGTCGGGAACAAGCTCCTCGTCGATCACTTGCATTCCCGCGACCCTTTCTCGCTCTGCCTCCGGTTACCCCTCGCCCACCGCAGATTCCCGAGACCCGGCTGGAGGCGGAGTCCGCGCCGTAGCTGGGGGAGTAGGACGGCGACTCTAGTGGGCTGTCGAACGTCGTCGGCGTCGGCGTGTTCTGCGCCGACGACGACGACTTGTCGGCGTAATCATTGGAGTCGCCAGATGGGCTCTGCACGTAGTACGAGAGGCACTTGGGAGTGGTGGGCGTGCTTCCATGATCGGATTCATCCTTTGGGTTCATCATCGTCGTCTATTATCCCTAACAAATTCAAAAACCTTTCTGGGTTTTCAAAACTCCGGCCACCATGAAAACTCCGGCCACCATGAAAACTCCGAATATATATTATTATGGATTGTGATGAGTGATGCAGCAAGGACAATCTGATCTGTTTCAGTGTAAAGTGGAAGCTTTTTTTTGTCTCATGCTATTGCTTTCTAACTGAACATCGTAACATCCGTAGGTTAGATTTGACAAAGTTCACTTAGACAGCCATAGCCATGATTAGAGATGCAATGCAGCGCAAACATAGCTGGATGATCACCCCCATTCTATATCCATATATATAATGCTCTGTCTTTCATTTGCATAATCCTATCTAGCATGGAAACGTGTAAATGTAAAATAAAATAAATAAAATTTTTTATACTACGCACTTTATGAATTTACGCACCTAACGCTATAAATTTACAATCCTTAAACTATAAACTTACGCACCTTAAGATGTGACCTTACACAGTGTCACCTATGAAAAGTTTCACACCTGATCCATTATTTAATAATAATAAAAAATAAAAATAAAAAACTGTTAAAGCAATTTCTCTTAGCAGAAATGAAGGCGCCATTTTTGGTGCAAGCACGGTGAGTGGTGTACATGCATTAATTGGAGTGCCTACCTTTCTTCTAAAAAGAAATTTGAGTTACTGCAGAATATCCTGAATAAAGTTTGCTTTTAAAAACCTAAAAACATTCTTGATTATAACTAATGGGATAATCGTGATGAGTTACCAGAGAAGAGAGTTTGGTCTAGGGGTGTAAATGAGCCGAGCAGCTCGGTCAAAGCTCGGTTTGAGCTCGGTCAAAATCGAGCTCGAGCCAAGTTTGAGCGGTCGTTTAGTAATCGAGCTCGAGCCGAGCTTAGATATTCTTAGGCTCGTGGCTGTCAAGCCGCTCGCGAGCCATATAATATATATATAATATATACATAATATAAATATATATAATAATAATAATTTATAATATACTAAAATCAACAATTAAACTTAATCTTTAACTCAAAATCCCTAAAAAGATTTTTATTAAATTTATCGTTGGTAAAAAGGTAGTATCGATATTTTTTAATCAAAAGTTTTAATAGGGTCAAATGCATGTCAAAATCGACTCGAACTCGGAGCTCAAGATGACTCCGACCAATTCGAGCTGCTCGAGCGAGCTCGAGCATCCCGAATCTACGAGTTCGGAGCTCACCGGCATCATTCTTGGAGCTCAATCGAACTCCCAGAGTCGACCTTCATTAACGAGCTCGGCTCGGCCGTTTACACCCTAGTTTAAGTCAATAATATTTAAGATGTGTGAGCTCGGGACAATGCCCTAAGCATGGAACTTGGTCAATGCATGTTGGTCTAAAAGGGGGGGGGGCCTTGGCTAACCATTTGTGAAGTTATTGCCATTCAAAAACTCAAATAATTAGCGAAAATAGAGTTATGCATGTGATCCACCTTAGGGCATAATGTTGTAATGATTAAGGTTTTGCTATTGAGGGGTGATGGGATGGGATGAATAATTCACTAAAATTGAAATTTTTAAGTGACATAATTAATTTGATTGTTGAATTGAATGAATACCAAATTAATTTTTATAACAATAACCTAGAGGATTAAGAGATATGTTGAAAGTTATACTGAAATAGTCAGGAAATTTTTTGTCAAGTTAATGCACATCGTAAAAAGAAAAGAAGGGAAACGAGTCAATATGCATCAAACCTTACTGAAAGTTAAAATTTCTAAACATTTTAAAAGTTGTAATTAAACTATTAAATCGCTGTAATTTTAAAGTGTAATTAAACATATCACATTATATTTTTGGGTGCAATAAAATCTAAAAATTGATTAGTGACATGTAATAAGAGGTCACGTATATTCACAACCTCCTATGCAGAAACGACGCTGGTCGCTGACTACGGAGAAGTAGGCATGTTGGTCACCTTCTTCGCCTGAGAAGGCGACCCATTCTCCGCGACCGGGTGTATTGTCTTTCTTTCGCCTGAGAAGGGAACATTCTCCGCGACCGGTGATTTTGAGGTCGCGTAGTTTTTACTGTGTACGAAGTTTCGCTGGGGTTGGCGACACTAGTGACTTGTGAAGCAGTCGCTATCCAACAAATCATTAATATGGATAGTACTCATTCCAAAGCAACAAAAGTTTGAGAAGTATTTTCTTGATTTGATGCCAATGTTAAAACAAAAAACTAAAGAATTCTGCAATTCAAAATGATATCAATCCTACTAGCTAATACATTTCATTTCTTTACATTTTCAGAAAATCAAGTTATTGGGTACATCCAACGCAGAGAATGTAAACAGGAATGAATCGGAAGGCCTGATTTGAGAGCCTCGTGGTTTCTGGGATCATCTAAGGGTTCTAAGATGGGTTTAGTGTTTGTCCTTTGACTATATACCTGATCCAGGGTTTAGGTACCAGGATATGGTACTACTGTGCTCGCTAGAATGATGAAAGCAAACCACAGAAGCGAACACAGAAACGCCAGTATTTTAGGTGTCGATCTCCAAATGCAATCGGTGATGACAAGCGAGTGGGTTCTCCGCCAGTTTCGAAGCTATCACGCCTCTGCAGCATACACAGCTCTTCCTGGAACAAGTTCGTTATTTGATTAGAAATAAATGATATAATTTGTTATCCGAGAAATGAAATGAAGGCATGGGGAGTACGAGGTTACCTGGTCATCGAACCAACGGCCTCGTCTCAGCCAAGCGCTAACCAAAGCGATTAATATCCTTGGCGGGGTCAAATAATTAATAGCCCTTGCCACTTCCTTTCACAATCCGCATCCGTGGTACTAGAGTTCGAGCCACCGTCTCGGGGAGCTCGCAGATGATGTTAAACATCTGCTTATTTTGAACACTCGATCCACTGCAGCAACATATTAGACGATCCGGGGATTCAATGAGTGTAGGTCAAGTGTTAAGAGTCCCACATTAAAAATATAAGGAGAACATATGAGTTTATAAGTCTATGGTCAGACTAGTTAATTGATTAGATTCAATACTTTAGTGGTTAGTCGTTCGTGTGTACCTCAACAGCAAATCCGTCAAAACCATGCCTGGGGAGGGCAGTGTGCACCCAACTTTTGATCGCTTGCACTCCTTGAAAAGTGACGATTGAAGCTGCCTAAGACCGCATTTTGTTGACCCGTATCTGTGGGAGTAGAATATACCATAAATTGAGTTATAAGCTCCTCAATAGTGCTCAAGAGTTAATTGGGACTGTGACACTTACACAGCCGTCAGAGGAGTGCTAGACCCTCCAGATCCGGCACCATCCATGTTAAATACGTGACCCCCTTTATGCTGAGATGCCATGATCTGCATGGCTTCTCGAGTGCAAAGTATAGACCCTATGAGGTTTGTCGAAACTATCTATACAAAAAAAAAAAAAAAAAAAAAAAAAAAAAAAACAAATCAGTCAAATGAGTATTATAGAAATCCTCCAAGGAACTAAAAGTCTAAGCTGATAGTTGCATCGTGGCGCTGATTCGAACCCATGACCTTTGGTCTGGCTCTGATACCAAATTAAAGCATGTGCTCCATCTCAACCAAAAGCTTAAGCTAATAGTTGTGCACATTGATGGCTATATGCTCACAATTGTCGGTACATACCTCTTGGATGTCATTATCGGTGAAATCCAGCAAAGGCCTGAATCCTTTGTTCGTCCCAGCATTATTTACCTGTTTAAATTGGTAATCCAGTTTTAAAACAAAAAACAGAGACAATTAAGGTTTGTTTTTTTTTTTAAAGTATAAATTTTTACCCAAATGTCAATGGAACCAAGTTCATCAGCTGCAAACTTTCCGAGTTTCCTAACATCTTCAGGTTGAGAGACATCACAAGCAATTCCCACCACTTTCGCATTGGCAAAACGTCTCTTAGATGAGCCAATTGTAGTGTTCATGATTTGGTTTAGATTCTCTTCTAGCTCTTTGATAGTTTTATCCACCGATTCCGGGCTGCCTTCAGAAAAGCCAAGTATTAGGACCCGACTCCAAAGAATCAATACAAGAGTATGCAAATGAATTACGTATTTCATTATTTTAATGGACCTGCGAGAGGTAACAACAACACGGTCTCCAGAAAGTAAAAATTCTCGAGCCAGAGCTTTCCCCAATCCCCTTGTACTGCACCAACAATAACACAATTAGCTAACAGCTAATGTTATCAACTAGTTATACCCTCTAATTAACACAATTAGCTAACAGCTCAGCTATCCGCTATCAGCTAACAACCATTTACCGAACAGGGTCTTTACTTATTTCGCATATATAAAACACCGAACAGGGTCTTTACTTATTTCGCATATATAAAACATTACCTTCCGGTTATTACAACATTCCGTGGACCGGCCGACTGACTTCCTCCAAAACCAAATTCGACCCAATCATAGTCCCAATGATGATTCCTCCAAGCCAACTATACCATATTAGGTCATTCATCTGGCTATCCCCTCCTATAAAAACCGCATCCAATTACAACATAAGTATTTATCATTAAACTGTGAAACATTATTAAGGAACTGGCATTTATACTGCAAAGAATCACAAAATTAGCTAACCTGACAATTGAAATCCAATCATCAATATAGCTCCAGTGCTCATCATAGTCACAATATACCTCCCAAACATATAGAGCCAACTGTCCAGTTGAGAAGAACATTTAAATACAAGTATATATGAACATAAAACATTCAAAACATGAATCCTTTTCTCTATTTCTTTCCAAGCCTATACTAAACAGAATTCAGCTTACTGAAACAACAAAAAGATTGAAATAATTGGAAGTTAGGAGCAAAGAATATCTAATTTTGTCATTTCATTACTATTTTTGTTTAGAAAACTAAGAAAAGAATGGTTGAAGAACAATAACTCCAGGATTCTGGCAATCAAAGGAAAGCAGATAAAAACTAAGGAAATTTTAGAGGATAAAAATAGAAAGAAGAAATGAATAAGATAATATAAAATTAAAGCATGATTAACTTGTTACATACCACGAATAAATTCTCCTCTAATTTCTCCAACCTTTCCCTAAAATTTATAATCTGACCTTAAACTTGGTTTAGAGCAGCTCCAAACAGCAGACCTGAAACCCTAACCAAATTATCAAGACTTTTTGAGACTCCACCAATATTTCTTGTCAAATTCCCTTCTTCACTACCTCCCTCCCCTGATCTAAACGCCTGCACGGTTTCAACCTAATTCTCCCACAACCTTTACACCAAACGGGTACAAGACACCGAAACTCCGCCGGAAACAGCCTCCCAACGGCGGCGGCCGGCGGTGGAACTCTAGTGATGACAAGTTTAACTTTGCCACTGTAGCCATCGTAAAGAAGATATTTTCTTTTTTTGTTTGGAACGCTACACTTTATACTGGAAAGGGTGCGATGCTATCTGAAACAGGATCGAATTCTTGCGGTGGGTGGGTTTGTGGGAGATGAAAACGTTAAAAATATGATATTTATTTTTGGTTTTAGGATTGTGGGAGAATGTAAACGGGGTTTTGAGGAAACGGGAGAGAAGAGTGTATGAGTAGTGTGATGACCACACGTTAAAGCTACCCCAATCTTCATCTCCACGCTGCAAGGTGCTACGTGCTCAACTGGGTCTCATGTTACGTGTCCCTTTTCCGTTAAGGTTGGGACTTGGACTTGTCCATCTCCTAACTGCTGCGCTTAACTAACAAGTTAGCTGGATAACTATGAAAGGTGCCAATTTCCAGATTTAAATTCAAAGAGGGGAAAAGAAATTCTAAATAATTATAATTCAAATTTTACTATATTTTATACCTTATAAATTCTTTATAATCTGATAGATATCATCGCGATAAGTTAAGCACGCTTAATTACACAGTTCTTTAACTAGTTGTCATATCTTATTTAAAATCAATTGATGATAAGTAAGTGAACATTAACCATTTAACCACATTTTTTTAAGTCACAGTGTCACGTCTCGAATCAAGTATAAGCTGAATTCAACCAATTTGACCGATGCCCAACATAAACTTATGAAGACATAAATTAAATTAAATAATTTTAAAATTAAACACAAAATTATACAATTTTACGTATAAAGAGTTCAAATCTAAATTGCAATATTTATAACAAGATTAAATTTCATTCTATTATTAAAAAAAAAAAAAAAGCCCTCTAGGACATTCTACTATTGTTGAGAGTTTAGAAGATGGAAGTGCGACGACCTTATGTTGGTTGGCATTGTGTTTACGAAATAAAATCTTCTCAATTTTCAGACCATGCATGGGCTGGAAGTTAGTGCATGTCATTTTCACGTGACTAATTATATTCTTAATTTTATTTTTAAAGATTGTAATTATATTTTATATACCTAATATATATACGTGTTATAATGCTTATTGATTAAAAAAGCATTTATCAAATTTTACGATTATATTAAATTTTAAAAAGTATGAATATTACCATAATAAAGTATAAATATTTGAGTATTTTCACCAATAAATCCTTATTAAATTTATATATATTTAATAATGTAGATGATACATTATTATTATCAAATATATAATACGGTGCATTGGGAATTTCTAATTTTATACATACAAGCAAAGTAACCAAACCAAGATACATAAACATACAGATTACAAGTTAGCGTGTTCAAATTGCCATGCCTTAATCGTTTTGTCCTCTTCAATTATTTCGGCCACCAAATTTATTTTATTGAAAGACAAATAAATTCGTTACATAGTTAATGGTATGCATGTGAAGATCTTATCTTTATGTTATTATAAGTAGTTTAATTGCATATATTAAAATTTAAAATAAAATATAGTAAGCTTGATTACTTCGTTTCTGTTATCTATTTTTGTTTCTGTTTTTTTTTTTTTTTTTTTTTTTTTTTTGAAAAAGTATCATTTTAGTCCACCGACTATAATATATGTATCAATTTTAGTCTTACTATTAAAATTTTCAAATTGTGTGCATGACTATTCAGTTTGTATCACATTTGATCCTTGACTATTAACATTTTCAAATTAGGTGCATAACTATTCAATTTGTATCACATTTAGTCATGCGTTAAATTTTCCGGCAAGTCACCAATGACCGACTAATTTATTTAATTTTTATTTTAAAATTATTTTAATAATTTTTAAATTAAAAACCTAATAAAATAATAAAATAATAAAATAAAATAATGACGACACCCACCCCCTCCTCTTTCGTTCTGTCGAAGACGAAGGAAGGATTGGGTGGGGACCGTGGGTGCCGACATTCTCTTTCCCCATTTTCCTTTGTCTCCGCGGAACGAAGAGAGCTCTCTGGTGACGAAGGAGGAAGGGGGAAAGAGCACGCAGGCCACCCTCCTCCTTCGTCTCCAGCGGAAGGGTGACTGTCTTTTTTTTTAAGTTTTTTAATTTAATTATTAAAATACTTTTTAAAATAAAATTAATAAATTAGTTGTTATCGGTGACTTAGCCAGAAAATTTAACGACAGTCAAATGTGATACAAGTTGGATAGTCATGCACCTAATTTGAAAATTTTAATAGTCAAGGACCAAATGTAATACAAATTGAATAGTCATGCCTAATTGAAAATTTTAATAGTCAATGACTAAAATGATACATGTATTATAGTCGAGGACTAAAAATGATATTTTCTCTCTTTCATTTTAAAAATGTTTTTTATATATTTATTTTCTGTTTAGAAAACGTGTTTACTAACATTCATTTTAGATAAATATGTAGGTAGATAATGATGAGAATGTTATTGTAATGATATATAAATAGATAATAGAAATTTTGTTTCACATTTAGAAAAAAAAAATTCTTTAGCTTTTTAGAAAATTGAAAAATATTTTCAATTTTCAAAATGAAAAATTGTACTAGTAAACAATTTTTTATTTTTTCTTTAATTCTCCAGTTTTCAGAAAAAGTGGAGAAATTATCCGGCCAGTAAACAAATAAGTGTTTTTATTTGGGTAGCTCCTTTGAAAAATAGAATATCGAATCTCAAATACTATAAACTATATTGGGTGTATTATGAGGCACTCTCTTAGTAGTTAATAACTTAATACTTTTATTAGTAAAGAATCTCATTAGGATTCTTAGGTTGAGTATGATATAGTAATGACTAATTTATTCAACTTTAGCTTTCAATCCCAAAAGAACATAAAAACGTGTAAACTTGGTTAACTATGTATATACGTACTTGTGGATTTGAAATCAAGTGTGAGATTACTGATTTTTTATTTCAAAATAAAAAATAATTAAAACATAATTTTTGAATAATAATAATATAATAATATAATCTATCTATCTATCATCCATCCATCCATCCATCCATCCATCCATCCATCATCTATCTATCGATCTATCCATCCATCCATCCATCTATCTATCTATCTATATGTATATAATAACAAAAAACAGAATGACTTTCCAAATTTATATATATATATATATATATATATATATATATAAAGTACAGTTGAGATGTGATAAATTGATTATCGTAGGTATACTGAGCAAAATGAATACAAGCATACAAAATAGTTGTACGAAAGGATTTAATGCACCATTAATGTTTATTGCAGCAGGCCAAATAACATTCCCAAGCAGAAAGGGTTACCTTTTATCAAGGTGATTGACTATTAATATACGAAGATGTAACATAACTGGAAACATGTCTCAACCTATTCAACGGATGAGTCAATGCCTTTATTGAGATTTGAACCTTTGAAATAAATACGGAGTACATATTTGAAGTGTTAACATTATCAAAATCAAGGAGTTCATCTGACTTGAATCGGTTAATAAATCGAACACGGTTAAAACGACTTGGAACATTAGATCAATTATGTTCAAAAAGCTAAAACGAACAATAAGTTACATGACATCAAAGAAATGGTCGAAACGGCAAGAAAAATAAATAAATAAAAGCCCAGAGGCACAAGTATTAGTGTCCAGCACAAATAGGGCCGGACTCCCAGTGTCTATACTCCCAACACGCATTTGCCTGACACAAGCGGGTTGGGCTCCTGATTGCATGCACTACTCATATGGAGATCTTTTCCTTCTCGCCTCTAGACGCTCTGGGACA
>VALG01007847.1:0-14735 GCA_009835305.1 Ipomoea purpurea | reverse complement strand
TTCATTTCTGATTATTAATGTCATGGTTATTGGTCCTGTAACAGGTGTTGTTCTAAAAAACGGGTGGTATCAACTGTTGGTTAAGAAATGATAAAGATGACGGTTGCCATTCCTACCTAAACTGTCACAATCGCTCCTGGGGATGTATGTATAGACTGTGATTAGGTAAGCCCAACCCCAGCTACCCGTAAAGACCTATATTTCCTTTAACACTCTTTATTGTTGACTCAGACAACAACAATGTTAGAACGGTAATAGCTGGGGGACACTGGTGAAAGTGACTAGATGTGTGAATATATTTTAGATGGCTATTTCAGGGTTATTTTTTTTTTTTTCAATCCCATTGCCCCCGAGGACCAGGAAAAAGTACTAGCAATATTATCCTTAGTCCATGATGGGTAATCTTTAGCATATAGTACCAGGGTACAATTTGGTTTAAATAAAGCAATGCACCTGCTACATATAATCAACGATGTAATACGTATAAAGGCTAATCTTCTAATCTGAGTATGTGGTTTGGAAGTAAGTTCAATAATGTGGAGATTTTTATGAGGATGATCTTTTTCAGCCCCTATTGTATCTTCTTTTGATACCATTGTCTAGCTAACTTAAATCGTGTTTTACAGCGTTGTGAAGAGACAAAGATCTGTGCTTAACTGGGAAAGGAATCCAATTTTTATGGTACATGAAGGTATTTGTGTTTATGGTAAAATAAAGTTATTAGTAAAGCGGATAGAGTATAGACCGTTCTAAAGTTGAGGTTATTGAAAAGTTACCCCCCCCCCCCACCCTCTTCGGTAAGAGCTATTAGAAGTTTTTCTTGGTCAATGCTGGTTTTTATAGAGCTTCCATTAAAGATTTGCTAAATTGCCAAACCTCCTTTGTAATTTTTGGTTAAAGATGTCCCTTTTCCTGAATAATGAAAATGATGCATGTTCAAAGGCTTTATTAGGCGAGTTAAAACAAAGCTTTAGTTTCAGCCCCTATGTATTTGTTGCACCTGAGTGTTAAAGAACTTTCCCTTTTGAACTTATGTGTGATGCGAGTGATTTTCGGTGAGGACTGCTGATTTTTGGGACTATAAGAAGAACCGCGTAGAAAAGTTGGCACGAATAATTGTATATGCACAGCAAAGTATTAAAATGATGTGGCTGAAATTAATTATGCAATATCTTTACTGACAAAAGATTGTTCATTTAGCCAATCGTTTTTGCTCTTGAACAAAAATTTCACCCAATATATTGTCTTTTGGTTGGATCAAAGAAGGTATTCACTTGGTTACAGCAGAATCAATTAAAATCAGAATCTCTATTAAATATTAATGTTACTCTTAAAAGAGAATTTCCAAACCAGACGAAATTGACTCCATGGTTTTGTTTATTGCAAAAGACATGTTCGACTTGGAAATTAGAAGATAAGGAATAGGAAACATGAAGAACTTAAGTGGCTGACCAAGTTGCAAGGATATAGGAACCAATCCGATGGAACAGAAAATCTAAACATGTTGAGGAAATCATATAAATGTTCCATCCCAGTTTCCCTGATGAGAAGACTATGGTTTATTAAAGGAAAAGATGTTCCTACCATTGGTTTGCTGATGTTTGTTAACTTTTTGTTTGCTAACATTGTTTCCGAGCATGAATTTTAATATCTATCCCAAGAAAAGGAAGTTTTTTCCAGATAATCAAGCACTATTTTTGGATGTAACCGTTGCCTTCAGGAGATGTGATGATGGGATTGTTAGGCGATGATTGTACCTGAAGAGGAGATGGTCCAAAATACTCTAATCATTGTCACTGCCTTCTCCATATGGTGACCACCATGGAGGGTAACAAAATTGCTGCCAAGTCTTTACAAGTGGTTTTTATTGGCAAACTTATGTTCAAGGATGCACAGAGCTACGTCAATTTGGCATGCGATTAGATGCCAACCGTAATCAGGTACATGATTGGGCTTTAGAGAGACGACGAAATGCCGTCAACATGGAATCTTTGAGTAGAACTTTTTTGATGTTTGGGGTTTAGATTATTATGGGACCTTTTCCACATTCCTTCATGGTAAATCGGTCCCTTAAGTAAGTCGAAAATGAAAACTATACAATGACAAAAGTGAATTCAGCAGATATGTCTTATTTTTACAGCTAGGATGAAAGATATCTACCATCATCCCGACAATCAAGAGTCAAATGCCAAACTGATAGAACTTAACCTGCTCCCTTTATCAGTTACATATAATTCTCCTTATGCAATTAATTTTCTGCGTTTACGTCATTAATCAAAAATTTCCTTGTTCAGAACTGAGTAGACTTTGATCTCTGGCATTTGGGACGAGTTCAAAGTTTTGGTTGAAGAATAAATCTAATATTACAAGCAACCCATTTTTAGACTTTCAATCGGATGCATCCATATGACTTATATGGAATCCACAGATTCAAAAGGACAAGCATTCAAGATCATTAGTTAACGATTTAGAATACAGTACCTAAGCCTGGTAACTAGGTAAGGTTATACTGAGTTGTCGGTGGTCTATCACCACATCAAATATTCAATAACATATCCAATTAACAAATCACAGGATATTCTACAAAAGCTTATCCAATTAGCAACCAAAGAACTTGGCCATGGGTCCCACCAAAAGTTCTTAAAAGAGGAAAAAAAGAGCATTCTCCCCACAAATTCATGAAGAATACACCAAAAGAACTTTCATGTCATAATCATACAATTTACACATGCATGAGATTGGAAAATTTAATCTGTTGAATAAAGAAATGATTATCCCTTCCATGAACATGTAAGGGCGCCAGAGATCTCAATCATGAGAAACAGTACCAACCCCCAACAAACAGTAGATTATTAATCAAGTTGCAATTGAAGACAACACAGGATTCTTAAACTAGAAAATGCCAAAAGCATGTTTTATTTGAAACTCCACAAAGTAACAAAAAAATGTACCAAATGCAAAAGCCACATTTTGTCAGATTGCCTGATTTCCTTCAGCAAGTTACAGATAAAATAGAATTAAAAAAAACATTTAATAAATAAAAACACATTTAATACATGTGAATTTTGCACGTATTTTGTAACATAACAATCTCAATTACTCATAGTTTAATTCAATAACAAAGAAAATTTGAAAAGAAAAGGCTAGAAGAGGTTTCACCAATGCCAAGATGACTAAGGGAATTCATGCCTAAGAGGCAAGAGCACATAAAACATTAAAAAAAAAAAAAAAAAAAAAAAAAAAAAAAAAAAAGTGATGAAAAAGGTTTATGCTGAAGAGAAATTAAAAGAAATTTGCCATGGTATGGTAGAATCCTCTAGTTTAAATAGTGTGCAGTCAAATAACTGAAGGTGAAGAGAAGATTATATCAAACAAAGGAGTGAATAGAAATATAAATCTGATTGCAGAAAAATAGAATTGAACTTAATAATAATAACAAAATAATAAATAGAAAGGCTAGTTGGACAAGTAGACACTCAGACACTTATTGGGCTAGCACCACTGCATGTCACCAAGAGCCATATAAGAGGAAAGTATTGACTGAGAGAATGCAATGGTTGCTACACTTCTCTAACCTAAGCTTCACAACACCAAAAATCAAGGAAATGACAAGCTGCAGATAATTCAAACAATAAAATTCATCAACAGACTTTATGCAGATGCACATCAATTAACATTGCACCACTTGAAATTTCAAAACTCCCTTGCAATTGGTAAAATGTTTCAAACCAGCAACCAGACCAAATGTTATGAACAACAATAATAATATGGGATGTAGGACAAGTTAACGCTACACATAGTCTTGAAGATACCTTCATGTGTCCTACTCAATAGAGAGAAGAGAATGAGAAGAAAATACTGACGGGTGAACCAAATCTTGTAGTCTTCATAAAATGAGGCTAAAAGACACATTGACGCTAACTTAAGACACAAAAAATTGAAAATACTGCCTAAGCTCATATATAATCTTAAATCTTAAAAATACTAGGAAAAAAAAAACAGTGTCTTACCACTGGATCACTACAGCACAAAAAAGAAGAAGAAAAAGAGAAAAAAATAACTACTTTCAAGGGAAAAAATACAGTGCTACTACCCCAGGTCCAACTGCTGATCTAATTACTTCTATTTGGCTGAAACTGCATGGAGGGGTAAACGAGATTTCTGAAAGAAGACTATAAAAGGGAGAAAATATAAGCCAGAAATCTCCAACAAGTGTTGCTAACCATAGTAGGTCTGAGGATAATGTACATAATCATTCTCTATAACTTGTAGGAACAAAATGAAAGAAATTCATGGCAATCCCATAGTAAATATTTCTCAATGGTATTACAAATAAGTTCCAAAATATAGAGATCTTGCTAGAATCCTGGATATTTAGAACACAAGACGCAGAGTTGCAGGAAGGAAGTTAGGTGATTGATGTTGATCTAAAGCCTTGCTATTCACCATCTCCAAGTGCAGGCTAACTTTTAACTTTTCTTTCATTAAGTCTGTGTGCAATGTATAACATCTAAAAATTAATAGATTTAACATGAAGTAATTAAACAGCTAATATCACACCGAACAATTTAAATTAATATGAATTGCATTTAATGCATTTATATTGTGGGAATCTTGTTCAACTCCAATTCCAAACAAAAAATGATGGTGAAAATTGATCTAAACATGAACAAATAGTTACTTTATTGACAGGGAGTTTCCTAGACCAGACAAACTAATTGAACGAAAGTTTCTTGAATAACTATCTCATGAGTTACCACATCTGACTAAAAACAGTGAGATCAATGAGAACTGCTTCAGCAGACCAGATGAGGTACCATAATTCTTATACCAACATAGATCCATAGAAGGGACAGAATAGTGTTTTACAAGTATAAGGCATTCTGTGACACAATAAGCAAGGACATCTTTACATTGGAATTTAGAAGTTTAGAGTAAATCAGAAACCTTAATGAATACAATATGGATTTAGCACAAGATAGTTAACAAGTCCTCTTTGGTAACAAATATGTGTTAATTTTTTGGAACTGTCAATACAAATGTATTCTATTGTACATAACAAATGGTAGAAGGATAACCAGAGCCACAAAATCCCATTAAAAATCTTGCAAAAAGGGGCCCTCATAACTGTAAAAGTATGGTCATTCTTCCATGAAGTAATTGTCTAAAATGAATAAGCATTTTATGTACAGTCCTGGGGAAACAATTCCAGGCGCAATCTGAAGTCCTTAGGAACAATGGTGAAAACACTGAGGCAAACTGATGCTTCTGATAGCAAAACTGGAGTATGCCACAAATATATTAAGAAGAATTATAATCTAGGTCCTGCTTGAAATTCTCTTTGCCACTTCTTCTCATAGCCCAGGGCCTAAAAGCAACTTTTAACTGCAAGCCCTCCAACTCAATAAATGAAAAGCAATATGATTATCAATTTTCTGCTGTTCATAGCATAGCCAAGTAAAAAGTAAACCCAGACTTCCCTCATTATTTTCAGGACATCCAATATTTTAAGCCAGCATTCAGGCAATTAATCATTGTGGCAATCAGTTACAAACATCTTTCAGTCAGGAGCTCACACCATCCACAATATTCACAGGATTCAGGATGAATCTGAAACGGAGGAGTATCACTTGGGACAGCTAAGTTTGATATAATACACCAAAAAGGGCACATTCCATGCTCAAGCATCAAGAAGAATGAGAGATGCCTTGTTGGAACTTAGCAAAAAGGCATTCCACCTCAAATCCTTAGAAATCCACTACCAAAGTAAAGAGGATGACAAAGCAACTCCAGAAATATACGACCCACATCTTGCCTATGCATTCATTAAACTCAGGGATTCCCTGAAAGGATGCCAATGTGCTACAATGGGAGAGAGTAGCATAATTAATCATTGGCGGGGCCAACTATCTAGCAATACAATGATCATAATCATTGATTCTTATCTCTTTGTTCTGTTCTAAATGTGCACCTAAATAGATGCAATAGACTTGCCAACAGTACCACCACAAAGGATAATATTTCTAGATCCCTGATTATAAAAATGAAATGTTTGCTTGAAGATATCATAGAATTCTCTTTTGATGGAACATAGTCTTCAATACTCTTCATGAATTCCAAAATTTTCCTACAGGTATCCGGTAAACAGAACAGCTATATCTCTAGAGTTCCTTAAATTTCCTCCCTGTAACTAGTCACCCATGGACCAGGACAAAGGTTACTTTTATCACAAAACTGTAGTAGTTCATAATGGATCTTGATTGGAATTTAGTCCAAAATGAAAATCCTTGCTCTGTTGCTCAGGGTAACAAAAAAGGTGCCTGCAATGCAATACCATTTATAAATTTAAATTAACTGGAAGAGAATAGGCTGCTAGCTACCCATTGAGGCTCTCATAGGTTGCTGGCTTGCTGCCAGAATAAGAAAGTAAAGAACATTATGAAATTTCCAACTCATAGATTGCCTATGTTAATTTGCCTTTAAAAGGTAAAACCCACCCCAAAGAATAGGTGGTATGCACTGAAGAGAGCAGGAAAAGTCGATTAAGGAAGCACAACAAAGAGAGGAAAATAAAGGAAGGAAATAGAGAGCTGAGGAAGCCCTCTAAGCACTAAGCCACTAATTAATCAACAGTTTGTACTTTGTACCAATAGATATTATAAGCAGCACTCGAAGCCACTGATGTTTATATGTCTAAAAAATTACTCATATATGGGATGAAAATGTTGACAGACCTGAATCGCAATTGGTATCAGCTACCATATAAAGCAGAATGGCTTTAACAAGAGCTATATAGCCAACATTAAGGATAGTGCTCAATAAGGGTGGGAAAATTCAGGTAATTCATGAGCAGATATGTTTCCACATGTAATTGTACTTCCTTTTAAGGGTAAACCCGTGAAACCAACAAGCACTAGCATCTTAAGTTTTTTAATCATAAGGGATCTAGATCCTATAAGCTGCAAAGGAATTTTCAGGTTACTCCTTCTCTGTAGAAGGTAATGTTTTTTCAAATGCAAATGGTATTATTCTGTGAAGATTTATATGTTTATATTTAGCAAACATCTTCCCTCCCAGGCACAAGTTTAGACATGCTTCCCCTGCTAAAGTAGAGCAAAACTAAAATTTGAGGAACTCCATATTATGACAAGAATTTGAAGTCAATGTCAGTGACAGGCAATACAACACGTTATAAATTTGGCCACTGAGTGGTCATCTGAGAACCTGCAATACTTTCCAGAGAAAACCGAACATATCATTTGGTCAGAACAATAAAATAGCAATTTAAAAGCAATATTGAAGATTTAATAACTGTGAAACCCTTAAGATATTGCGTCAGAATTCTTAAATCTCAGATTCTTGACTGAAAAGTTACTCTACCTCAACTTCTTTTCCCTTGAAACAATGTCTTTCAAACTGTTCAAGAAAGCCACCCAACCTTCCACCCTAGTATGTCAACTGAAATGCTTCTTCCCTGTATTAGATTTCATGAAGAATTAGTCCAGGTAAAGTCATTATACCAGCAACAAAGAGATGAGCAACAATACAATCTGAATTACTTGTGAAGGGAGTTTTACTTGACATGCAAATTGTAATGGACAAGGCTTTTAAAATCAGACTGGGCATTTAACTGGAAAACTGACAATGGCTGGCCCTTTCAGGTCTCTACAGACTACCATTCAACATATGCAACAGGTATAACAAAAACACTCAAAATGCTAGATATGGAATAACATATATTGAACACATGAGCTCCATACATAGTCAACAACGTTATTAACTGCTTGACAGTTTGACCTGTTTTTATTAATGTTTTAAGTTCTTGTATCCTTTTAACCTCCTCAATAAAACTCAATAGGGCAGGGGCAAGGGCATTCACACTCCATAGTTTCCAAGAAAAGAAAGAACAAATCATAAAAGCAACATAAACATGATGTAAGGTTGCATACATCTCCAACTTCAACATGCCACCATGCCAATATGGTGAAACACAAAGTTTTATGTGAATTTGAAATCTTCCATATCCAGAATAACAACGTGAACATTAATTAATATTTTTTCACAAACTCATCTGAAAACAGCCTAGTGGATTATTTCACAGTTCTCGCAGTTTGTTATGGCAATTCCATTTTAAATTTTACGTTCCACTAAGATCATCCTGTTCATTCACAGCGCCCCTGCTTTAATAAATACATTTATATAGCACATGCGATGGTGTGATGAGGAAGCTAACAACGCAATCTATTCTCCGGACAGAAATTATCCATGCTCGGAACAACAATGATCAACTAAAACACGAGTGATGATAATAACAACAACAACAATAATAATAACTTTTAAGAAAAAAAATAGTTTCAAGGACAAAACTTAAATGCCGCGGAATTGTATGATCGGATTCGGAGATGTTATCAGAGAGAAAAAGCGATGAGGGAAGTACCGATACAGCAACGACGGCGATTAAGGATTGACTCCGGCGAGATGGTCAAAGGATCGGACGGTTGGAGAATCGCCTATAGAACGTGTGGACGGTGGAGGTGGAAATTATGTCGTAATCATATATGGAAATGGGAAAGCTTGTGGGTATGAAATTGTGGATTTCTATAATTCTATTTGGGCTTTAACACCAAAAGGTTTTTAAAATAACAATAATAATTTAACCTTTTCAGGAGTGAATTCCACTAATACCCTTCTAAATTTTCGATAATTAGAGGGAGTCCCTTCGTAATTTTGATAATCATATTTACTCCCCACATGTGAGTAATAATCATTGTTGCAAAAATTTACTGAGGTGAATTACCCCCTAGGAGGCTAGACGGCCCGGCTGCTTAGGCGCCTAACTTAATCGACTTGGCGTCGAATTTGATCGAATTTGGTCGAGTTAACTCGTTTAATTCGGTCGAGTTTACTCGGACGAATCGGTCTAGCAATTTTTTTTTCATTATATATATAATAATGACATACATACACACATGCACTTTTTTTTTTTTTTTTAAGTTAGCCACCTAGGCGCTATTTTACTGATCGACTAGCGCCTACTGCAACCATGGTAATAATAGGAATACAATGTCGGCAAATTATGTTGTGGAACCGTGCACAGTTCCACAATGACGTCGTTAACGAAAACGACGCTGTTCTAATTAAAAATAATAATTTTTTTTTTTCACTTGTCGTTAACGACATTTCTCTCTTCGCAATTGCATTCTCAATCTTCTGTCTTCGTGAGTTTCTTCGCATTCTCAATCGCATTGTTCTTTTGATTTCGAATATTGAATTCGCCGATGAAGGAGGCAACAGGTCAGGGAGATTTAAATGTTGATAGATTGTCTACGATTCCAAGTTTTTTTGCATTCGGTGTTTGTATTTGATCTATGTGATTTTTTTTTATTTTTTTTTTTTTGCGATTTATGAGCTTAAAATTTGAATTCGAATTTATATTTGTGTTTGTTATTGCGATGAATTGGTGTTGCCATTAAGATTTATTGATGTGTGTTTTGGTGAGTTTAAACATCTATATTGACAATTACATGATGATATGTTCATAATTTTATAACTATACATTTTAGAAGTTATGAATCTATACTACATATATTATGAATCCGCAGTATAGAAATTATGAATCTACTGTATTTAAATTATGAATCTATAGTTTAGAAATTATGAATCTACTGTATTTAAATTATGAATCTAAAGTATAGAAAATATGAATCTACAATATTAAGTTTGTGAACATGTGATAGAGCTATATGCTCATAATTTTATAAATATATGTTCATAATTATAGAGCTATATGTTCATAATTTTCCATGTTCATATTCTCAATTGTTGAATTCTATATTCACAAATCACAGAACTATATGTTCATAATTTGATAAATATACAGTTTTAGAAATTATGAATCTACAATACAGATATTATGAATCTACAGTACAGATATTATAAATCTACTGTATTTAAATTATGAATCTACGGTATATAAATTATGAATTTACAGTTTAGAATTATGAATCTACAGTATAGATTTTATGAATCTACAGTATATAAATTACGAATCTACATTATATAAATTATAAATCTACCATATAGACTCTGTATTCACAAGTGCATAAATCTATATTCACATTATGGAGGATAACGGTACTACTAACGGCACCGTTATTCAACCACATGAAAACATCGTCGTTTGGAACCGTACTCACCTTGCAAGGTGGGCACGGTTCCACAGCATAACGATTGGCTGCCACGTAAGTAGGTAACCTGCTAAAATTGATGGTAACCTGCTATCCCGGTGAAATTGTATACATTTGGAGTGTTCAGTGGCCTAATTGCACGTTTTTAGAGTGTTCAGTGGCCTAATTGCAATTTCTAGTTACGTTCGGTGACCAATTTGAACCTTATTCCTATATATATTAAATATAAAGAGTAACTTTTTTTTCCTTTTTGGTCAAATTACGAATTTTCTCAGCCAATGTATACTAAGACAGTCACACACTAAGATTAACTCAAGATCTTTGGTTAAGTTGGTAGACACTCACAACATATACTTATCCACATCCATAGGTAAATACATGGTAATTTTTCATTGCTAAATACAATTTAATATTTGGTTAAGTTGGAAGACACTCACAACATTTACTTATCCATATCCATGGGTAAATACATGGTAATTTTTCATTGCTAAATACAATAATGTTGCATTTTTCATATTAAAAAAAAAATTTGCTTATTACTACGTATTAGTTAACCATCTAACTCTCAATTATGATGGAAGCTCAATTAGCATTATTGCTTATCTAAAAACTTTACATGTGATGTGATGTGAATGGTGGTTATATACTTATTATATTTATGATAATTTATGTCTCTTTTCTTTTTTAAATGTTAACAATCTTGTACATTATGTATAAAATGTTATGTATTGCATATTTGCAGATGAATTATCTTCACTCTCATTACCTATTATATATTATTGTAAGTGTTATTAATCCATTACACCCTACAGGCCTACAATGATTTCTCATACGGCTATAATGAAAATATAATTTCTTATACATATAATGATCACAATTTTAACATTGAAGATTATTAATGGGTATCCCTTTTTCACGCATTATATATCGTACGTGCATATATAGATTATTAGGCAGAATAAGAGTGAATTGAGTTCCCTTCCCACGCCTCCGATGATTGTTATTACTTCTACTAGCCCTAGGTTGAAGCAAGCAGGCCCATAAACCAATTAAACATCTCCACCCGGGACAAGCAATCCCATTTTGTTGTCCTGCACTTTCTCTCCTGATTTATACTATTCCTTCCCCCATTTTCAAACCATTATATATATATATATATATGAAAAAGTTCAGATGCGGCGATGTCCTTAGGTGTAGCGGTGCGGTGGAATTTCAAAATACACCAAGAGTGTTAACAATATGCACCAACAGTGTAAGGGAAACACACTACAATGAAATGCAAAAAAACACCAAAAAATATACAACAGACCCAAAAAAATGCACCATATAACTCATCACCCCCCAATGGTGATTTTCGAACACTGTATGAATGTTTTTACTCACACCTGCTTTTGGTGATGCATACTAATTTATGTGTGTTTTTGTGGTGCATTTCTAACGTTGATGGTGTGACCTATTGGTGATGTCGCAGCGCCGCATTGAACCTTAGTATATATGTGGGTTTCGCACGCGGAGTGTAATGAAGGTTTTTCCGTGTAGAAGCTAAGAGACATTTTTGCAGATGGATGGTCGATCCATGCAGGCCATGAAAATTGATATGTCACTGCTAGCTCAGCTAGGTAATGGCATGGGGGGTATATATATATACCAACACTCGATCTTGTAAAACAAGCAAAATGCCAAACTTGCATTATATTGTGTCGTACTGACCATTATATTCCCCAAAATCAAAATGACCAAATTTCATGTTAATGCAAATTGATCTCGTATCAAAAGCTATGCAGCTGCTTTAAATGAGTGTATGTTCATGTATCGTAAAGAAATGGAACCAGAAGAACCGAGGTTAATGTAATTAAGAGAGCCACATACAATAGAGATAGGGGACGAGTATATATACAAGAACTAAGGATATTGATTGGTATTTCTTCGTTTGTTCATGTTTACAATATAATAATAATTGTGGCACTCTCTCCGAATTCTCCAACTAATTATCAACACAATAAATTCTATATTTAAGCTTGTATCACTCTTCACTTTATTAATACTATAATGAGTATCGGAAAAAAAAAGGTCTAAAAATTCATTTACCGAAACTAACGGTCCAAACGGAATTCAAGAAAATATACTAAAATGTCACTGGAGCAGTACGTACAGTATGTTATATTATAAATTATAATATATATATATAGAGAGAGAGAGAGAGAAGTGATGGGCAGGATTTCCCATCATAGTCGTTCCTTCAAAACCTACACGATAAAATCTTCTCTTTTTCTAAGCATTTTATATATAATTCTCTGTGTGATCTCATTTCTTTTCGCTTACCATTTCCTCCTTCATGGAAAACTAAAACATTCCCACTTCCTAGCACCCTTTTCTAGGCACTTGTCTCTGAACACCCAAATGGATGGCGATGTGTAAATATATATTTATGTTGTTGTCTCCAAACCCTAGAAGCTGCCTATCAGCATCTCCTTTTCTTTTCTCAATTAAGATAGCTATGAATTAGGGCAAGCTAATTGAGTATGGTTTGCACCAATTAGATTTGGGAATAATTAAAATGTATCATCAAGAATACATTTGTAGACCTTTAATTTAATTTTCATAAAGGGCCAATGTAGGGTTAGTTCAATTGAAATCAGTGGTGGACTCTCAAATTATAAATTGAACCTTTTATAAAGTTTTTTTTTTTTTAAATTTTATTTAATTGGAAGGTGGGACTGGGTGGTAGGCTTTTTTTGGGTGACATATTAATTAATTAATGTGTAATATAATAGTCTAATGGATTATATGCGTGAGGGTATATCGGGATACAAATGGCAAAGTAATACAAAATGCAAATATCATACCTAGTATATAATTATATATATATATATACGGCTATATATATATAGTATGATATGGTATATATTATATAGTATGTAATATATAATAGGGTTATATCGTATATATTAGAATCGCACTCATGGTTGCGAGAGGGCTCCCACGCGAAAAAATAGGAATGAATTCTGTTCGTCACATCTCCAGTCTAATGCATGAGAAACACTGATTTAAAAAAAAAATGCGGTGGCATTTCGTAAATAATGAACCATCGAACGTGCAAGTAAATTATTACAATGTGCATGTAAAATGTATTATATGTGCAACACTGGAGCATCAATACTTAGTTGCATATAGTTCTAAGTAGTTGCCCTTATAGTCTAAGTAGTTGCACACATAGGATATAAGTAGTGATCTAGGTGTATGAAGTTTGCGAGGTTTCAGGAGTATTACTACCCAGGAACTCAGATCAATGAATGTTAAACAAGACAAAATTAGCGATGCACTTATAGGTGAAAGTAGGTGCACCTATAGTGTATAAGTAGTTGCACCTATAGTTATAAGTAGCTGCACATATAGTTATAAGGCACACCCCAAGTGAATGAATGTTGCAGAAAGTGAATCGTAAACAAAGGCAAAATTACATGCATCGTAAAGGTGAAAATAGGTGCACTTATTAAGAGATTTTTTTACTTGCACTGTCGAGCGTTGCAATTATTGAAGCGGAGGAATGCCACCGCGTTTTTTTTAAGTTATTAGATCTGGACACATGTCGCGCGCTGATCGTTCGCATTTCCTTCCTGGGCACTTATTCGCACCTGAGTGCGCCCCATATATAATATATGTTGTGTGTGTGTGTGTTGTTGTGTGTGTTGTGTGTGTGTGTGTGTGTGTTGGTTGGACAATGTTTTCCGTCCCTCCGGTGTGGATTAACCATTAGGTATCAATAATGCATCACATAGTGTTCAGAAATGCACTACATATGAAATGCGCTATGCATCACAAAATGGATCACACACACATAAAAAAAAATACACCCACATCTAATGGTGCATTTATGTTTCTTTGTGGTGCATTTATACGTACCTAATGATGAGTGATTGCACGGCCGCATGAGAATCACTGTCCGATCCACACAGGAACCTGATATATATATATATATATATATATTAGACTATACTATATAATATAATATAATATTGGTGTTGTGTGATGGAATGGTGTGTGTAATGTGTGTGTGTTGAAACCTCTATCATGTAAACTCTGTTACCTTATAGCACCGTTGATTTTTATATTCGATCTTGTGATTTACTCCGGTATAATAATTTTTGACCTTAAAAAAATCATGCATCAATGTATTACGCACAAACTTCACTAGAATGCACCATTGAACTACACTCATATCTTATAATCTCACACCTAACAATACGTTGATGTCTAGAGGTTCACACTGATCAGCAATAGTTAACACACCATAATATAATATATAATATTATACTATAATAGTATATATATAATAATATATATTTAATACATAAGATATATATATAGGAGTACATTACATACCACTACATGACATTTGATGTTACAATCATATTCTCACGTGGGCAACAGTGAGGTTTTCGATCTTCAAATTTCTCTCACTATATAATCTACATTTTTGGTAGTATCATGAGTAGGTATGGTGCAACAAATGTGAATAAGACACCCCGGTTGCGTCCCTATATGTCG
>VALG01007844.1:16119-72260 GCA_009835305.1 Ipomoea purpurea | reverse complement strand
AGGGGGGCCCCCCCCCCAAACCCCCCAAAAAACAAATTTTTAAAAATTTGTTTTTTTTCTTGCTAAAGTTAACACTGACATTAGCCTGGTACTACCATGTCTCAATTGTTATGGCAAATGTACCATAGTCCAAAACGGTGCCGTTTCTTTTAATGAAAAGACCGTTTCTTTTAATGAAAAGAAACGATTCATTTCATGCTATTTCGTGTAAAGTATCTCTATTTTTATAACATATTCAGTTCATTTTATATACACTACAATTTCATTTCAACACAACTACAGTTTCATTCGGATTATACACTCAAATATATATGTGAAACTGTTATTCAGTTTCATTTTATATACAATGTAGTTTCATTACAACACAACTACAATATCATTTCGATTATAACTACAGTGTTATTGGAACAATATACACTCAAATATGTAAACTATTATTCAGTTTCATTTTATATACAATGTAGTTTCATTATAACACAACTACAATATCATTTCTATTCAACTACAGTTATATTAATTTGACAACATACGCTCAATATGTGAGACATTATTCAGTTTCAATTTTATGCATACTGCAGTTTCATCTCAACACAACTAAAGTATCATTTCAATTCAATTACAGTTTCATTTGATAATATAAAAACAATATGTGGAGACAATTTCATTTTAGATACAATGTAGTTTCATTTTGTATAAACACACAAAAAAATACGGGTCCTGTTAAGATGTAACGACAGTCGTTTCTTTAAGTGTAAAGAACGACATCATTTTTACACACAAAATTAAATTTTAAAATAGTAAACAAAATGACTAAAAAATAGCAATAAAAAAAACGTTGATTTGAGCAATGAATAGTAAACATTACCGACAAAATAAGACAGATAAAAGACAGTAACTACTAGGGAGTATGGAATATGCAATAGTTATATCCTAATTTGGATCCATCTTGCAAGATAAATTTTGATATAGGTTAGTTTTTAGTCAGGATCTTTCTAGTACAATTTACTTTTTTTTTTTTATAGCTTACAGATATTACACAAAAGTATGATTTATTCACGTACTCTCGAGTAGTCATTATATGTTTCAATTCTCTCTTCCTAGGGGAAAAAAAAAAAAGAAGAAAAGAACAGTAGTTTAGCATTTCTAATACTATATAGAGTGGATTGTGGTGTCAGTACGAGAAGTGGAGAAGAATCAAGTGGAGAAGTAGAAATGCTTTATAGTGCACACGCATATTATAATATATAGTTTAGTCATACTATCATATCACTCGGTGCTTAATCTTAACAACTTTGATTCAAAAATCAAAATTCAAAATCCATCAACCCCCACTATCAAGTTAATTAACTAAAATATTTTTTTTGTCTGTATAGATAGTTCAGTTGGTCACAAGAGTAAAGTTTGAGACAAATAATAACTTGAAATTCTATTTAATTTAAAATATTAAAAACACCACAACTTCTTAAACATTATTTCTCCAAACTTTACTTCTCTACCAATATAATAAAGACATTTAGACATTCTAGTACTATAGATTAGATAAAAATTCCAATAATTTAAACTACAAATGTTCATTGTTACTCCAATTAATTAAAGAGCAAACAGTGGTATTAAAATTATAATAATATTACGCAAACTAGGAACTTAGTAGAGTGATTTGGCAAAAAAAGATGGTTAGCGGGACAGGACCGGCCGCAAATTTGGCTTTGGTCGACATGTGTAACGAAAACTTCATTTGTTTACTTTACTTGTCTGCATTACGTGTTTCCCATCATCTCAAAAAAAGCAAACCCTAAAACTTTTAAAATTTTTCTTCTTTTTGACGCTTCTCAAAATTTGGTATGAAGAACACGTAGGAAGTTGGAAAGCAATCATGCACCGGATGGAAGTTGAATGTGCCATATTTTTACATTTTTCCCTGCACGTAATATCATTACGCAAATGTCCTATAAAGCTCTCATATCTTTCCTCTTTTTGCTTAACTCATTACAAAAAGAATAGTTCACAGTCACACTGGATGTTCAATTCCTCATAATCTTTTTAATATTACACTTGATGGTATTGGATGCTTAATTGGGTGTTAGGATTAGGTATTAGTAGTGATGGTTGGCAATAATTAAAATGATAGTGATATAGAAAAGACTCTTTCTTTCTATTAGAGTTCACTTAATAAAGTTTCAATAGTATTTTAGCGAATGAAAGAATACTTACAAATTAGGCGACATCCTCAATAGGTGGGATTTTGGTGTGATTTTTAGGGATTTTGTAAGTGTATTAGAAAATAGGAATATGAGGAAGAAAGAGAAAAAAGAAAATTTAATTTTAAAACATAAAATTCTGATTTCAAAAATAAAAAAAATATCATTAGACCGCGCTAGAAACGCGCCCAGCTAGCGCGTGCAGTGGGCACCTCTTTACTCCCACGTGGCCACGCGCAAATAAATATCCCTTTATTGGGGTTGCCCTTACTGGACGCTCAAGTCACGTTCACACATGATCAGTTTTTTTTTTTTTTTCATAAAAAAATCTCAAATAAAAATCACATTTACAAATTAAAACATCCTCTGACATCTTTTTTCTCTCTTATCTAGTCATCTCACCTATCTCGACCACCCCACTATAAATTTCAAAAGATTGATGAAAAATCCTTTAATGGGATGCTTTAAGTAGGTGGTAGAAAGTTGATTTGTCATTTGATTTCGACAACTAAGCTAGAACATAGTTTGGCTTGGTGTGCATGGGAGGTAGGTGTCCAGTGCTAGAAATGTTCTTTATTTTATATAATTTATATATATTTTATAAATGATCAGGAGTAGCTATTTTAATCTTCCTAAAAGAAACTCAATCCTTATTCTAAATCAGGAATAAAATGTATATTTTTAATATACTAAATGAAATATTATTGTGTACTGTGAAAAATACATTATTTGGCTACTGAAGATTTATCACATGGACGCACTTTGTAGTTTTATTGTACTCTATAATGTTGAAAATGCACTCTATAGTGTTGTTGAGTATGCTTTAAAGTTTGAGATATTTACAAAAAATGTCACTCATTGTATTTTCACTGATCTAGTTGTTTTTGATTCATTAAGATCTTTCTAGATGGACCATTTTGATTGGTTTCTAATTTTTCCTTGTCACCTATTTTCAATGGGAGTGTGCCCTTTATATAGGTATTGAATCGAATTAGAACAAGTCTTTAAGAGAAAACTAAAAACTAATCTCAACCTTATATCTGGAATAATTGACATATCAGATCATATTTAAAAAAAAAAATGTGGTGACATTTTCGTAATTATCACCAATTTTACTATGCAATCTAGAATACTTAAAATATGCACTTCTAAAAAATTTTCAGGTTTGCACATTTAGTTGTTACAAAATGCACATTTATTATTAACATACTGCACATTTAGTATTAAAAAATTACACTTGCAAAAAATGTGAAAGGTATTGCACTTAGGTTTTGGATTTTAGAGTTTATGATTGGGTTTTTTTATTTTATTTGGTTTAGATTTAAAATGTAGTTTTTTCAAAGATATTTTAAAAGTTATCCAGATTTACAAAAATATCATCGTATTTTTTTAAAATATGATTTGATCCGTTCAATTTTTACAAATATAAGATTAAGATGGGTTCTTAGTTTTCTCATGGGTGTGTTGTCATGACATCATAAACCTACTATATATGTATGTATGTATTAAAAAAATAAAATAAAGAGTAGATGCATATATGAAGTAGGCGTCCCCTAGTGCATATAAGGGTCGGGGTGCTTCGCTCTAATAAGCCTATTCATTGGCTTTAACTAACTATTATCATAATTTGTATCTATAATTATTTGATTTAAACTTGTCAAAATTGAATTAAAAAGTGTAGTGATTATGCAATGATTATTAAGATACAAAATAGAATATCTAATGAGTAATATCAATAATCATGACAGGGATGAGCGCAACGTAGAAGACCGAAGAATCGTGATAGCTTAAGAGAAAACTCACGAAATGTATAATTTTGATCACTACGGATAACTGGAGTTGCGATTCAGCATCATTACAATATTTTCTCATGATAGTGGATGAACAAATGTTGAAAGATCCAGCTTTATCTCAATTATTTTTTTTTATACTTCCGATAGTAGTACTTTGATACCAACCAGATACCACAAATTGTGAATGAATCAACAGCAACGTTTCCGACAACTACAACTAGAAGCAGTTAGTAAGGTTCATAAATCATGCAAATTGAAACAGCTTTATATATCTGTCACGACTTGCATAGCCCTCATAGAATATCAATCGTTTCAGCCTGCTATTGATACACTGGAATTCCGGCTTTTCGATACCGACACTCCCTATATGAGATAATTAGATACAGCGCATCGATGAAGGATAAAATCAGGACCAATTGAAATTAACAGCAATATTAAATTTGCTTCATGAATTACACAAATACATAATATAACATATCCAAACGTATTGTGTACTTTTCGCACCACATGATTATACCGTAGGCTCCCAGAATGTATGCAACTAGGATCAAGATATTCACAATTTGTAAAGATGGACCGGCATTGATACTCAGAATCATGAAAATGATTATATTAGATGATAATGCTCACACATTTATAATTAGATCAAACTAAACAAGACTAAAGAGGGTTTATTTTAAGATAAACACATACCAATTAAACTAAATAAAACAATTACTCTCCCACATTCATGCGGATAATGTGATAAATAACTCCGCCCAGTCTATGAATACAAAGCAAGCAATGGCAATAAGTCCGACCTAACCAAAAATGACCAAATAGATCCACCTTTACTTATGTATGGATAAACCCAACCAATACGAAAATAGCCACTCAACCTAACCAATACAATTTATATTAATTCTTATATTTCAACAAATTTATAAAAGAAAGTACAATAAAATAAAGAGCATTAATTAAATAAGTGCACTTTTGAGATGTACTCGATCTGTAATGCGCAATAAACATTAATAACACTCTCACTCAAACTTGTCAAATTAAAGAAGAAAACTAATAAATATATTGATAACTACGGTGCATAAAACCTCTATGCAATACCAAAATAAATGATATATTAAGAAAACACAATAAAAATAGAATAATAGTATAACAATAAGAACTGGTGGTTCCCCCATATATGATAAGTACCATAAATATACCATAATCAAAACGTTGATTATATACAACAATTTATTGATAAATTAAATACTTTCATAATTCAAATCTTCGTGGAGCTTGTCCACCACAATTACCCATTCACAAACTATGCTACCTGTTATGAGATTGTCTACTCACTCTGTCAATCACACTATAAACTACCCTAATACTCATAATAAGTCGGAACCAAATAATTAACCTTGAAATATAATAATTAAGTAATAACTGATACGGAATGAATATAATAACAATGATGGACTCTTTTTAGTAGAACCTAAAATTCGTGTGTATCTCTTTCGTCGCGCGCCCTAAAAATCATAACCAATGAGGATAAAAACAGCTGGGAATAGAAATATAACGAGTAGTACCAACAGCAGTATATATATAAATCTCTTGTTCTAAATCTGTAACCTTTACAACAAACTATAGACCTCAACAAAAAAAAAATAAAAAAAAGTTGTGTGTAGGGATAAAGTACAAAAATCCTCATCCTACAGTAATTACACAATCAGACACAACGCATTCCAGCTACTCGCCGAAGGGACGCTCCCGCGCTTATCTGGATTTAGTAAAGAACAATGAAAAGAAATGGGCTCTTAATAGTACCCACAAGGATCATACAATAAGGTTTGGTATGTAGAGTTTAGCAGCAGCACCCCAGGTGGCCGCAGCCGCCGTCTACACGGACCGGAGTACATCTGCTATAGCGCCGCCACCTGCAGTGTACAAGCTGGCTTCATTCCAGCTTCAAGTGCATGCTTCAGCTTCGTCATGTATCCTCCTTCTTTATGACCTTCCTAGTTCTCTATCAGATATATAACGTCTGGACAACATTTCTTCAGCAGTTCGTAGTCTTGCTTCTATTTGCTTAAGCTTCGATCTACACCTACATAATTAAACGTGGCAAATTATACTACCTAAACTATTATCTCCAGAATACAAAAAATACCCTTAATATTAAACCAATTATATATATGTACAGTTATAACTGCTACGCTATAGGCACTCCTATTGAACCTTCTTAGTGTAATGAATCCAAGTAATCCTAGCTGATATAATTTCATCCAGAATTAGTCTCTCTATATTATGTCTGTAAGCTGTACGATTGTCTTCTCTACATAATACGTTATTGTGTTAATTTATATCTATCTATATAAAGAATCTAAGACATCTGTAACGTTACACTGGACTCTGTATCTGTGTTTGGTATCCATGACATTCAATAAACTTGTCGTGGCCTAAGGATATAATCCGAATTGTTGGCCACTGTGCAATATAATCTGTATTGCTTGTACCTGAAATTTGAGAAACTAGAATCATCTTATATAATGCATAGTTATTATATATTCCTTAAAAATCACCGACCATGAGTGACTGAGAAGGATCTTAAGCCCGTAAGATTACATAAGTGCTGAACCTAATTATACTATTTTTCTATAAGTGTAAGGGATATCTTAAATATCACAAACTTTCTTAAAGAGAGGCGATGTGCATTAAAACCATTCCTGACGTCTCCACCAGTGCCACCTAAAAACACAAGTCCTGGTTAGAGAGATTAAAATTGAAGGTTGAGCAGTACTCACCTCCGAAACCTTAAGAGCAGTCTTGTCAATTCGCAAAATCTTGCTCCATTAGCAGCTGCATGTAAGTAAACTCACCAAAGTACTAGGTTCCTGCTGACCAGAATTACCTACTAGTTATACAACTTTTCCCAACTCCACCTCCGGCCTACGTTCGACTAAGGATCTTGCGGGGTCAAATTGAAGATGAAGGGATATGGTACCGGATTGAGGAGTGGTGTTGGTTGCCGGAAACTTTTCTTCTAGAAGGCAGATTGGGATTTGGTACGATCCTTGCTTTCTCCTTTATCTCTACCACACCCACATCACCTCATTCTACTCACCTGACGTACTTGCGTCTTGCCTCCTAAGCAGTCTCTCCTTCCTCGCCGCCGCCGCTTTCGAGTGTACCTATATACTCGATCACTGCTCCTGTAACGTTCCCCTTTGGCCAGGTATATTTCACCTATAGGTGGCTTTCGCGGGTCACGAGGAACTATTTTAATATAAAGAGTCATAACCTGTCCTGATCCGGCGGCGTAATCTCGTTACTAGTGGATGATCAGACGAACCCCATTGATTCTTATATCATGATGAATCCCGGTATGCTTTCGCCAGGATGGCGGATCGGAAGAATTCAGTCGATTCGGCGGCTCAAAGTATACATCTATTCCGACGCGCATCAACGACGGATCGAACTAGGTTCCAGGTGACGACTGTCAGGGGAAGTCGTCTATAGGTCTTGGAGATAGATATGCAAGGAGAAGATGTATATTATAGATCCGCCGAGAGAAAGAAATTGCAAAAACCACTAATACCCAAACCCAAGGTCCATGTCTTGGTGCCTCGTCAACATAAGTTTTTTTGGTGAGAAGCAACTATATTGCAGATTTAGCAGTGCAATGTTAGAGTATGTATGTATGTTATGAGTATGACTATATGAGTGTATGCTATGGAGCCGGGTGGGTTCCTGTGGCTGAGATACGTACGTTCACATTGCGTTCATTTCTCCTGTATGGTAGGGTGATTAACTAATACTTTCTCCCATGCAAACCTAATGACTCTCATACGTCAGATCAATACTTAATTTACGTATATTATATATAGTATATATATTATATATATATATATATATATACTAAAATTGGCCTCTATTTTTTGAACACCTTCAAATGTTCGTTCCACCCCATTACCTTTAAATGGGATTATTTGGGAACTAAAATGATAAAGATGGGTTGCTTTTTTGGGTAGTAGGATTCTCTATCTAATATTGATACTCGTATTAAATTTTGGGATTGGTTCAATCAGCAAACCATATCATAGATCAGAGTTTACCTTACATTATAGACTCTGATTTAAAATTATGTGTTTGTTAACATATTATTTATTACACTTAAATTATGTGTTTATAATTTTTAATATACTAAAAGTCCATTATTTATATATTGGATATACATTATTCGATAATATATAAAAATTCAAATATTTTCAATTATTTGACAATCAATTAGCTAAAAAATTAAAACAAAATATTTTGATAAATTGGGGTGACACACATGAAGATTCAACAGAATGATTCGTCACCATTAAACCTTGATTCCTTAGCCTCCTGCGACCATAAACACACCGAACTTTCACTGTTGTTGTCGTGTCCTTTTTTTATATTTTAAGATTCTTTTTGGCTCGTATAGTCGTGTGTATTTATTTGATTTTCTATGACTTTTCACGTCATCTCTTTGGGTCGGACGACCAAAAATGCGTATAAGATTAACCAACTTGGATTGAGATAGCAGCCATGAGGTGACTTTCCAATGACTATCTCCATCAACTTGAAGGCAAAAAAAGAAGAAGATAACAGCCTTTAATGGAGATGCTATTATAACTAGGTCTCATCATTCCTTAGAATATATATATATATATATATATATATATATATATTGTTAAATCACGAGGTGTTTCGGGTCTTCCTATGTCTGTTTTATGGTGCGGGTCCACCCAACTAAGGGACAAGAGCTAGCTCAAGGACGATTATCCAGAAATTCTTCCCTACAAAGAGAGCTCATTTGTCATTTGAGCTACTCTATTGAGTTAATATTCCATTAGATTTGAATGAAAAATAACATTTAAAAAATAGTTTAAATGGTAGGATTTTGTTTACTTTTATCTTCCTAACTAGTCTATTCTATGCGCGACGCGCAAAAATATATGCCCAATATTTATATTTTAAAAATAACTAACAAATTTTTACTAATTAAAATCTAAATGAAATAAAAATTATTTATTATATTAATTTCAATATATAATGAATATATAATGTCTTACAAATATTGTTATCATTAAAGAATAAAAATATAATAAATGATATGGTGGATGTATGTGCATGGCAAAAGTAATGGAAAAGATAATGGAAGTTATAACGGTAAGGGTATTTTTGTCAAATAAATTGTATAGTACAACTCTAAAAGCACAATGTACAAAATGATTAGCATGAAAAACATGGACATAAATGAGGGATATAACTTTGATTGAGACTTATTATATTTTTAGATTAGATATAAAACATTATACATAACCTCGATCACAATTCTTTTTTTTTTGAGTGACAATGAAAACTTTAGCCATTACTTGATGTAATATAATAGCCTGCAAATCACATATAGTGACCTTTAGGTCCGAGGGTCATATATGCTCCACCCACTTGACCACCTTTTTTTCGAGACAACGACTACAATTTTGATGTGACAATATAAGTAAATTCTGTTTTTAAACACAAGATGTGGTTGGTCAATTCATGATAATCAATAAATAACTTGTATGGGCAGCTCAATTGGTCATAGAGGTGCAAAGTTGGAAGAATGACGAGAGATTTAGTCTCACCCGCGACAGTGTGGGAGCTACCGTGGTTCATGTTTAGTTGAGTTACCATGATACCTTTTGGAAGAGTGATAATCAATAAATAAACCAGTTGTATTGTCATTTGTTTTAGTCGTTATAGCTTTATCCCATTTGTGTGATATAATTTAATCGAAATGATTGTAACATTTTATCTTTGATATTGTATTTGACAAACAAGATTTGCTTTATATCGGATCTTGAGTATTGATATTCCATGTTGATCTTGCGAACTGAATTAAACATGGAGATCAGACAACGTAACCAAGATTCGGAATGATGGGCAATGGACTCCCCAAAGGAAACTGCTGACTGAACACCGTTGTATCATAAAGGCAATTATGATGGATTGGAGGCCAACATTTTTCTTAGCTTAGCTTGCACATAGATAAGGTTTCAAACCTTAATTTCAATTACACTTTAATTTTGTACTATGATAGGTTCCTGTCCGTCTTCATGGGCAGTCCACCCAATTTGATCAATGGCAGCTAAAGGGGAAGATGCTAGGGTTAACTTCAGCCAAGCTGATCGGACTACACGCTTATTAACTACAAGATTTCAAATTTGTTTTTCTGTAGAAGCGGCTTATTATAGCCTTTTTTTATTTGATTCGATCAGTTATGGATGGACAACTTAGACTGGTTTAATTTACCTCCTTGTGAGATCTTTTGTTAAATATGATCATTGTTGTTGTTCTTAAAAGGTTGAATCCCCGACCCCACGAGCCCCACGTCCCGCCCCAACAGAGCATCTGGGAGGATGTAAATCATTATGGTAACTCGTCTGAAACACAAGCTAGATCTTTGCTTACTACGCACAAGGAGCCGCCCCCTCACTTTGAGAGGTTGCTCCTACACTGCCGCTCGTAAGACTCGATCCCATATTATTGTTCAAACTTCACTCATGTGACCAACTGAGTTGTCCATGTGGATTATTTGGTGATAAGTCATGACATTTTCGAGTAATAAATCAGAAGTGTATTTGAGTTTTCTATTTGTGTCTTTTATTGTAAATAAGGTAGACGTTTGTTCAACAGGGTTGAAAGAACTGTTTTGTTCAATTATTCGTATATATATCTTATTTACAAAGTGCATGAAAATGATATAATTCTAAACAAATATAGGTTTAATTTGTTATTTGCTTTCTATGGAATTATGGAAACTTTATTTTCCACAATTGGGAAAAAGCCTATTAATTATTAGGTAATACAAAACATTTGTTTCATTATATTGAAATCAAATCTTTCCCACACGAAAAAACTATTCTGACCTGTCATACTAAAAGTACAATTTACCTAATTAAAAAAATAAAAAAAAATTAGAGCAAATTGCCAAACAAAAATGAAAGTATATATATAAAGAGAGTGATAAAAGAATGCTAAACCTTACCAAAATAACTAGAATTTTGAAATTATTAAAAATGAAAAAAAAAAATTAATCATGATTCTAGCTTCACCGAAAAATTAAAATTTATTAATTGTCTAAATATTGAGAAAAATCAAAATATGCCCCAGGGTTTGAGTTAGACTTATCACTTATTGTGTGCACATGAGTGTATAGTTTGTGTTGAGTATGAGAGTATCGAAACTAAATTAGCTTGATTTACTTCCTTTCTTTACCTCCTCATGAATAAGATGAGTTCACGGGTCCAAAATATAATCGGCAAAACAGCAATCTTGGGTTATTAAAAAAAAAAAAAAAAACCAAAAAATTAAACAAAATGATGGTGGAAAATGGTTAATTACGCAGCATCATTTTATTTTGGTGGCGGTGTTTTGTCTCATAGAGACAGTGATGACACTTTTGACGGGGCACACAAAGAAAATGAGATGTTAAAGTTTCATATCCCTCGTATGTATAGTCGTACAATTCAAAATGTTGGGAACCATGACCAACTGTTACGTGTTATAGTGTATATCTTCATGTGGTGTGAGAAAATAATTTTGCATTTCAATACTTTCTCCCGTATTTGATTCGATTAACAAAATTTGATTAATGTAAGAATTAGTATATTAAAATTTATATATTTTAAAATTACATTAAAAATATTATAAAATATAAAAATTCAAATTTAAAAATAATTAAAAAAAATAGCAAAGAAAATAATAAGCGAAGAAGATAGAGTTAGTTCGACCAATAAATAGTAAACATAACAGGTGAACTGAGACAGATGAAGTATTTAAAAAGTTAAATATGTAGTATCACTGATGTAAAAAATTATAGTTTTTATTTTTCCTTTTTACTTAAAATGATGGAAGTATTATTATTTCTCGGTAATAATAATCACATAAGCTCACCAATGACCTTGTGATCTAGTGACACGAAGTGACTCTTCCAAATGAAAAATTGGGGTTGATATTTACTCTTTGTGTTTCAGTAGGTTGAGAAAATAGTTATGAACAGAATCCCAGATACTACATTGTAACAGAGTTAGTAGTACTAAAAAAAACAGACACACATCAGCTCACAACCATTTAACTCAAAAAGATAAAATTCACTTTGCAAATCCACTAATCCAAATATCCAATATACACAATTCAATAAATTTTAGCCCAAAACCCACCACTATCAACGTCAAATTTTAAGATCTCTCCTGATAATCAAAACCATTGCGAGAGGTCAATTTGAAAGTTTTGGTTTTAGAGAGTATTATATTTTTTTTAATGTAAAAATATAATATTTTTATTTTTTTAATCTATTTTTAAAATTTTCCTTTATTTAAAAATAACAATTTTTTTAATTAGTAAACACAATAAAATTTTCCTAAAATATTGTATTTGGCCCTTGTGGATAACGAAATAAGAAAATTCCAAAAATAGGTGGTGTTAGAATTGAAAAATTATTGAAAAAAACGAATAAAGTAAAGCAATCAAATATGGAGACACGTTAGATTTGAAAAAGTATGATGTGGCTCTACAACGTTAACACATTATAATTTAGCACAAGGCCAAATTAGAGTCCAAGTAAGAGATCATCAGATGTGTGAAAATGATTGTGAAATTAGGAAAAAAATAAAATAAATCGCGTCATCAACGCACCGACTTTCATAACATATATCATAGGGCTCATCGTTGCCCCACTTTCGACTTTCTTTCCCTTTTCCTCTTCTTGGAGTCTTTGTTGGTTTACGACTTTGGGATTCAAATTTGCACATCTACACTTGCGTGCCAATGTGGATGACAATGACTTATCTTAGGTGGTAGGAGTGAAAGTAATTTTTATTTTTAGAAATAATATTTAAAAGAATTTGTAAAATTGATCGCTATTGATGTGGTGGTGACTGACTAAATTCAATGCGCTGATTGATAGTGGTAGATAGTCTAGAAAATGACCAATTAGTCAGATCACATGACATGCATGATTACGTATATGTTATAATGATATATGAAAAATGTTGGGAAGTCATATAAACTAGAAGGTCTCTTGTCCGCACAATTTTTTCTTGAACATGGGAATAGTCAAGATCCATTTTCCCATTATTTGCGTGAGTTTTATGGTCAGGCTTTGAGCTCCAACACTACTACAGTAATGATATACTACATCACTTGATATACAGTCTCACTTCATTGCTCAAGGACACATTGAAACATATAGACATTTCTTTCTCTCATTTCCGCTTCATTTCTCTCTTCTTTTGTATGAGCATATATTCAGGTTCACCTACGTTGTTGATGCGAGCTAAGCGTGAGAAAGTGAGAAAGTAGAATTTGAAAATACATGTAGTAGAAGTCATTATATATTATGATTAATAATTACTCTCAAAATTAACTCCTAGAAAGGCGTGACTACTTGTATAATTACCCCCTCCCCCAATATAATGAGAAGGGAGGAGGGAGGAGAACTGATCATTAATTCTCTAAACCATCTAAGAGAGAGGTTGCTTTCCATACGAAACTCCTAATTGTTACAACAATCCTTTAATCGAAAGTAGTTTAAAAACAATACAATATGCAGGTATAATCAAGCAGATTATTTCTTTCTCTTCTTCGCTCACTCAAATTAAATATTCTCCTCACATTCCTCTCAAGTCTCAACTCATTCGTGTCACTGAATCTAGCCAAGTGTTAACAAGTAGCATCCAAAATTGGATTAAACTCATCACTTTTATATTTATCTTCGCATCCACAATTAATTAACTAAACCATCAATTTCAATACTTGATCACTTTCAATAGTTATCCTTCCAACACCTGATGGAGTAGACTGCCAATTAGATCAATTATACATGCAATGCTTCATTCTTTATTATTCCTTATTTGTTAATACGATAAACAATTATTGATCATTAAAGAAGCTAAGGTTAAATTCATTTTTTTAATTTGTATTTTATTCCCACTAATCATAGTAGGACATATCAACAGGCAAGGACTTCCAGCATTGCATCCTTAGTATGTACTTTAGAATTTATAATTTCGTTTGTCACCTACTCACTCATGGAAAAGACAGTGCTTCTCTATACTAAGCATTATCATGATTATATTTTAAATCCTAACATCGGACTAAGCAATACGCTTAAATCATTGTTGTTTTTGAATTTGATTGGATGGTTTTTTTTGCTTTATATTTTAATACAGAGAATTAATTGGGTAGGTAATCCTAAGTAATCCTAAGTTTCCTAACTCGACCATGTTACCGACCAATTATGTTTTTTTTTTTTTTCCTGCCGTCATTTGGTATTCTTAGTGTGCTGACTCAATTCTTCATCATCTAAAGAATGATGGGAGAAGTTAGGCTAGTCTCTGATGTGTTTTAATTGGTCTATAGTTAGATTTCTAAATGCGTGTACAGTATATTGTTTGATTCTTGGTTACAAACGAACAGTATATATAGTTATTGTGTTGTTTTGTTTGGTTATGTTCGTGTACATGGATTTATTTTTTGTTCACGAATAAATTGGTGATCAGAACATGTGCATGTGTTTGGTTATTAAGCGTTTATGAATGTGAATGAACATGTTTGCCAAACGTTAATGAACATGTTTGTAAACGTGTTTGTTAATGTTAACGAACACGTTCATTAACATGTTCGCGAACTTTAATAAACAGTAATGAACACTTAACAAACGAATACGAACATGATTTTCAAAAACCTTAATAAACGAACACTCTAAAATTCTTAACAAATAAACATGAACAACGTAACCTTTGTTCTTTTTATGTTTAGCTCGTTAACAGCCTTACTCAAAACTCAAAATGAAATTCAAATTTTGTGTTTTAATTTGAATAATTAAAATAACGTCGTCGGACCTAACTTAGCTTTAATGATCAATGATAAAATTAATTGGGTTTGCGGATATTATTTTATAAAAATGGTGTTTGGATCAAAGTTGGAACACAACATAACAAAAACTAAGACAAAATAATATATATTTTCCTTTTGCCGCATCCAAACTGCAATGCATGTTTTTTAAAGAAAAATAAAAATTAAATTTCATTAATTCATCATATCAAGTTTCTATACATCACAATGCAAACACTAAAAAAGGTGACTTCAATTACTGCAAAAACAAAGAAACAAATTCGGGAAGGACAGAGATCCAGTACAGAGTACTAGTATAAGAAACGATTTTAGTGGCTAAAACATGAGCAATCATGTTTAACTGTCTAGGTATTAAAAATAAAGAGCAATTAACTAAAGAGGCCAATATGGTATTGCAATCCTCGATGACCACACCAACATACGATCTAGGAGAGCTCCACGGGACCACGAGCCATTGACGAACCGATGAAGAGCTGAACAATCCGTATGAAAAGCTATCGAACCAATCACCCGGTCCCTCACTCAAGACAACGCCTCCTTGCAAGCTAAGTAAGGCTTCGACTATGAGGGCATTCACCGTAGCCCCCAGAGGTCCGCTAGTGGCAGCAACAAACTGCCCTTTGGCCGATAGCAAGGCTGCTTCGAAATGCGCCTTTTCTGAATCCGCGAAGAAAGCCGCATCGACTTATCAGCGCAGACCATCCGATGGAATCTGTGGCAGTGGGTGTTACTGAATGGGCTGCTGAGATCGTGGCACTACTGTAGCGTCCCAAGCGGCTACGGCTGCACTGGCGTGCCTCCAAACACATGATGGTCACGGTAATTTCGCCTCCCAAACCGCTTCATTCCTTGCATTCCAAATATGATATAAGGTTGCAACCACTTTAATTAACAAGATATCTACTGTTAATAAATCCATTGCACTTTAAAACCACTAAGGAAAGATCCACCATTCACACAAGCAATAGAGAGATGGGACCCATGCCAAACAATTTAGCAAAATCACAAACAATGAGTGAATGCATAATATCTTCATGAAATAATTCACACATGGGGCATGCTGGGTTAACATCCACTCTCTTTAAAAGGAAGGTAGTAGTGGTGGGAAGAATACCACTAATAGCTCTCCGTAAGAAAGTCTTTCCCTCGGGGAGGGGTTTTTAATTTCCATGTTGGGGGGATTGAATTCACCCCTAATGCTCCTATAACCACTCTTCACAGAATATGAGCCACTAAGCTCCCTGTTCCAATACCATGAGTCCTCATAAAATGGGCACACATAGGCACCCTCAATATACGATTCACATCTCTCGGAACAAAAATATCACTAATAATAGATAAATCCCACGTATGAGTTTCCTGATCAATCAAACCGGATACACGGGACCCACTCAACTGCTACACCATAGGGGTATGGCGTAACGAGTCAGGATCCAAAAGTCACGAGTGACCCCAGATCATGGTGGTATTTCAAACTAAAGGCTTATAAAACCACTCCGTATAACCTAACATGGAAATAACTTCCCTTTCTAACAAATAGACCGTTTATTGATCGTTTACAACAATATGTTAATCACCTATTTATAGGCACTCAAGAGGAAGTTAACTTTGGATAAGAACATGCAAACTTCACAATTGAACTTTATGTTTAAAGTAAATTTTATTCTAGAAAATTATACTCTAGACTACTATCCATATTGTAAGGTGGATCATTGATACATGTTTATTTTTAGTATACTGGACATTTATTTCCAATGTACTACAAATTCTTTTTTAGATAGTACACTAAAAATAAACCAATATCAAAATATAATCAGTTACTAAAAATAAACATGTAATATACTAAAAATAAATATATGTCAATAATTAACATGTAATGTGGATTATGATTCACAGTATAAGAATTGTTTTTATCCTTAGCACCGCACTGCATGGAGTAGTGCACAATGGCAAATTATTGTGTGAACTATAGTCTACATAATGTTGTATGAACCATAACAAAAGTACATTTTTAATATACTAAAGATATATTATTTGTGTATTAAATGTACTTAATTGAATACAATGTATATTTTTAATATACTAAAGGTATATTATTCGTATATTATTTGATTGATAGTATGTTCCACCCAGTAATATATGATTGGTTCAGATGGTGTCCAAATTTGGGCTGCCCACAACCTGTCCAAAACTATGACAGATTAAACTGTCCAAATTCAGACAGCAATTCTGTCCGAACTGGACTGAAAATTTTGGATCACTCATTTTATTTATTTATTTTAAGCAAATGTTGGATCAATCATGCTATAATTCCCAGCCTTTTTTTACTCCAAAGTTCCTGAATAAATCATACATGGATTTATTTAATAAATCAATTCTTTTACAGGTTTAGAAATTTATCATGATAAAATAATTATCTCACAATCAAAAATTTTTATTGATCATCTAACATTACATATAATTATTATATTGTCCACGACTCTAAATAATCATGTAAAAATAAATCATAAATATTATTTTCTCAATAAATTTTGAAGAGTGATGCATTATATAATTGAGATAGTGGAAGTAACTTGCTTCTCTTCAATAAATTTTGATTTTGATTTTCGAATTTATCTTGAAATGCTCTTAAAAATTACGCGTTAGCCTACATGGCATTTGGTCGATCTGTAGATGAGAAACCGCACTTAAAGACTTGCTTTCAGTGGTAGGATGTGGGTTTGATTCCTGCCACGAACATTATTGGAGGTTTGAGTTTGGATTGCGCTCCTTGTGCGAGAAGTTTACAAATTTGGTGTTGAGTGTCGAAACTAGATTGACTCAATTTGCCTTATGGGTCTGTAGAGCAGATTCATGGGATTCAGAATGTAGTCTGCAAAGCTGAAAAATCTGAGTTCTAAAAAAAATTGCATTCTATAGGAAAAAAATACACTTTTAATAAAGTTTAACAAAATTACCAGAATGTCACTGCATTTGTTTTCTCAAATTGTATGGATCTAAGCTGAGGCCAAGCCAAACATCGTTTTGGGCCTAGGTCGAGGCCCATGTCGAGCTCGAGCTTGGCCTAAGCGGCCTGGGTTGAAGTGTTGAATGCGGAGCTCCACCCCGGAATCCCGAACAATCCCTTAAAAAAGAGAGATTAGTTACAACTTGCAATTACTTAACCACGTTAGGCCTCGTGGTTGGGCATTCCCTCTAGACCACTGGCCGAGGCCTAGGCGGGCCTGGGATCTAAGCTGAGGCCCAAGCCAAGCATGGTCTGGGGCCTAGGCCGAGGCCATGTCGAGCTCGAGCTCGGCCTAAGCGGTCTGGGGTTGAAGTGTTGAACGCGGAGCTCCACTCCGAGGTCCCGGTCCACCCGAACTCATCTTGTTCCAATTCATCGGTCGATTTGCTCTGAATTTTCACGTTGCAATTGCGAAAACCAATTGAACCGACGGTGGGAGCTATTTTATGTCTGACTTTTTTTTACTTGTTGAAATGATAATTTGTCAAGCGGATAAACATTGGTGACTAGATACCTAACCCAATATCTAATTGAAATTGAGATAACTGACGTTAACGCACAGAAAGAGACGACTCTGATACGATCAACGCAGACAGAGAAACGGAAATGGAACCGGTGCTGTCTTCGCGGGGCTCCAACCCACCCCACTCATCTTCTCCGTTCATCTCCGACCGCTATTAAGCTTTTCCATCCTTCCTTCAATGGAAGAAGACAGTATTGTCCCCTACCTCTCAAGGTCGTCTAATAAATTCAAATTTTCCTTTTTGAGTTTTAATTCTATTTCTTTCACATGCCTTCCTTCACGTGTATTTCCTTTTCATCCATAATTGACTAATTTCTGTACCGGCGATTCGCGATTGTTTGCAGCTTCAAAAACAGTCACGTCTTCTTGCTTCTTATAGAAATGACAGCAGTGCTTATAATGGGGGTACGAATCTTCGAGTGGACTCTCACGCAAGGTTTGTTTGCTTATCGGCAATGGATTATTCTTTTTCACTACCTCACAAGTTGTACACTATTGTTGCTTGAGAATCTTGATGCCTATTTGCAATTTTTGTCCTAACTTACAACAATTAGCTTGCCCAATTGAGTAGCATCTAGGGTAGAATCCGGCCAAATTGTTCAGACTGTTGCTTGGTAATCATAAAGTTTCAAGTTTGAATTCGGGGAGTGGCCTATTGACGTTTTTGGTTTTTGAGCTGGTGTTTACCTCCTTGTGGTCTTTTGCTAGCTAGGGCCACGAGACGGGATTTACCCACCCTCAGTAGTGGTTGCAGATTTTCCTCGTCACCAAATCAATCATTAACTGTAACTGGTAGTCATGTCAAGACACATAAACATTCAACCACTCCCAAATAAATCTTTGGTTAGAAGAAGTTATTTATGAAATGATCGGCCGAATTGTGTATGATCAGAACATTGACTTATTGATGTAAAGACTTTGCTTGGTATTCTGCCAGGAGACAATTTATTGATTTTTTTTTTAAATTTTTTTAACAGCAATGCAACACTTGACTTAGCTGACATTGACTGGGACAACCTTGGATTTAGCCTTTTGCCCACTGATTATATGTATATCATGAAATGTTCTCAAGGCGAAAGCTTTAGTAAAGGTGAATTGCTGCGTTTTGGGAACATAGAATTGAACCCATTCAGCAGGGATATTAAACTATGTCAGGTTAGTTGTTTTTGGTCTTTTTAGATTTTTTTATGGTTCTGACCTTCACTTTACCATGCACCTCTTCTTTAAATAATAATCCAAGAGTTTTCTTGAGCTATAAATATTGATTCTATATGTTACTCTGCATGTCCGATCCATTGTTATAACGCAGGGAGTGTTTGAAGGTTTAAAAGCTTATCGAAAAGGTGATGGTAAAATTTTGTTGTTTCAACCCAAGGAAAATGCTTTGCGCTTGAAGATAGGTGCGGAACGCATGTGCATGCCTTCACCAACTGTTGAACAGTTTATGGAAGCAGTAAAATCAACCGTTTTAGCAAATGAGAGATGGGTATTTGGGCTGCTTCAGTATTCTGGTGAAATTTTCTCCACTATCGTTAGTAGTGTTTGACCGGCTTTTTCATTTTTACATCTTTCAGATTCCTCCACCGGGTAAAGGTTCATTATATATAAGACCGCTGCTTATGGAAGTGGACCTGTTCTTGGCCTTGCTCCAGCTCCTGAGTATACATTTTTAATATACGTGTCGCCAGTGGGTAATTACTTCAAGGTATATACTTATAGGTTTTCTCTGTGTATATCTTTTCGGCACATTTGTTTCTCAAAATTCAATGTAATGGCAGGAAGGTTTGGCACCAATAAATCTGATAGTTGAGACTGAAATGCATCGTGCAACCCCTGGTGGTTCAGGGAATGTCAAGACTATAGGAAATTATGCTCCGGTAAGCTGTCTTCTCGAGCTTATTACCTTAAACGGTTAAACCCGTCTTTTTGTGTTTGAATATCATTGGTTAAACTGACCTCGTTGTAATTGTGATTGTACTTTGTAGGTCCTGAAGGCACAGAGTGCTGCGAAAGCAAAAGGGTATTCTGATGTTCTGTATCTTGATAGTGTTCACAACAAATATCTGGAAGAGGTTTCTTCTTGCAATATTTTCATTGTGAAGGTAACCTGCTAAAATTGATGGTAACCTGCTACCAGGTGAAATTGCACGTTTTTTGAGTGTTCAGTGGCCTAATGCACTTTTTTTTTCGTTCAGTGGCTAATTTGAACATTATTCCTTTTAATTTTCCAAGTAATTGTTTGTTTGTGTTAATTTTTCTCTTTCCCCTGACAAAAATTCTTTAACATTGATAAATGGATGTTACTTTGATCTGTATGCCCAACTTTTTCTGGTATATATGGAACTTATCCTTCAATCCTGCAAATCTATGAATTGAACACAGTAATTCTTCAGTTTCTGTAATGTGAAATATCCATCTTTGTAAATGCACGCATTACATAATCTCTCAGGGCAATACGATAGCAACTCCTGCTTTAAAGGGGACCATCCTACTGGTATTACGCGGAAGAGCATAATTGATGTAGCTTCAGCCTAGGCTTCCAGGTACACTATATTTGCCTGCAATGAGAAGTTCTTTTTTTTTTTTTTTTTTTTTTTTTCTTTTTTTTTTTTTTTCGTTTCCAATGGTTCTTCCCCACTTGGATACGTCACCGTCTTCATAAAGCTGTTTGTTTCATACCCATTAGTTTTGCGAGATTATATTGACATCAGCAAGTTCGCGTGTTTATATTGACTTGTATGTATATATGCATTTTATAGGTCGAAGAAACGGGCTGTGTTAGTGGAGGAATTGTTCGAGGCTGATGAAGTTTTCTGTACCGGGACTGCTGTCGTTGTATCACCAGTGGGCAGCATAACTATCTTGGCAAAAGGTGATAAATCCCGGTCTCGTTTTCCAGTTGTTCTCACTACAATTTCCGACCCATATGGTTTACTATATATATCTATATTCCTGTCCCCCTCCCCGCCCTTCCCACCCGTGCGATGTTTTTATCGGTTGCAACCATGCCACCCCGCAACTCCCATTCTCGTTGCAGGATAGCGTACGGGGAGTAACCCGCGTTGGTGATCCAGTTGCGTCGCGACACACTATAGTCCCGCCCAGGCTCACACCCTACGTCTCAAGATGGGATGTAAACCGACCGAGATAAAAAGGTGGGAGCGTGGATTGTTGCAGCCTGAAGGTAAGAGAGCGAGCCTCGCACCGTCAGAACCTAAAGATAGCAACGGCTAAGTCGATCTGCCTTTCTCTAACACCGTCGAGAGTACTATCATCCGGATCGTAGATCACGATGCAGTCCATCCATAGACCACCACTCATCGATTCTTACACGAAATACTAACCAGGATGGGGACAGAACTGGTTACGATCGACCCGCAACGTTTCAAAACATGTGACGGAATCAATCTATATTATCTCCATGCACTGTTAGCGGCTCGGATACAAATATGAGTGCACCCTAGCAAAATACACTTCAATGCGACTGCACAAAGACTACCTATGACAGAAAAAATAATTGTTCCTTCTCAATTGGGTTGCTCTCTCGCTGCAATTCTATTAGTATAAACATGTTCAAACACTGATCTCCTCCATAAGAAGGAGGGGCCCACGCTGTTCTGTGAGAGCAACATACAAAAGCAACACAATAATCAGGATTGAACGTAGAACTGCAAAAGACTACTTAAACTAACATTTTTGTTATATCTAATTTATTGTTTAGTTATTAAAGTCGGCTCCACCAACTATCGTACGGCGACCTTCTGTAGCACATCAGACGCGCGCTCCACTGATCCCACACTGTTCCAAAGGTGGCTGTCGTATCTGGGTTGAAAATCTACTGAGCTAACGCTCTTGTACCTTGTCACGTCGAACGATAAACGCTAAGGAGCCCAAACAGCTGCCGTGGAGAGGAAACGTGGCAGGACTTCTTAGCGCGGTTACATCCGCCCTTGTGAGAAACACACAATTGTCACTGCCCGATTCCTGCCTACCTTACATGTGTGCATCCAGTATAGATACCAAGATTGAAAGACCTTCGCACATTTAAGGCAGTCCCCTCAAACAAGATGAAAATATAATCAAGTTTGTCCTTTTTTTTAAAAAAATGCAATTATACATTTAACTGCACCTCCAGACCTCCCGTAAGTTCGCGGCCAATCACAGCATAAAAAGGAGCAAACCAAAGAGCCAGCTATGCAACGTCTGGCACACCATAGACCCCAGTTGGCCCAACATACTATAGGTACCAACGCGATTACAACCATGGACAAAACGTCGCATCTTAGAATATCTCATGAGAGAGACCACGCTGGATGCGATCCAGATGTTTCACACCTGGTCATATATAATCAGAAGCAACTTCCATCCTCTAAAGAAGAAAGGAACTTATTTCGCCCGCAATGCGGTTAGCTCACTGGTCATAGGTGAAAGGTGTTGGAAGAATGACCAGGGATCAGCTTCATGATTCCGTTCAGTTGAGTCACCATGGATTTACATCCCTCCCAAATGCTCTATTCATGTGATCATTTGATTCGTTCAGTTGAGTCACTATGATTACATCCCTCCCAATACTTTGTCGGACCCTTAGCGTTGGGGTTCAACCTCAATAATTGCGGGTTTTAATAATAAAAAAATATAGAGTTATTTTTATAATTATTGTAAATTTTTTTAAGTTTACAATATTTATTTATTTATTAGAAAACCTACCCTTAAAAAATCTATCCTTTTTCACTTTATTTTCATCAACCCTCCATCGCTCACTTTATTTTCAGCAACCCTCCCATCACTGTTGATCTACGCAAATGGTGGTTTTAATCAATCATCACCTTTTACATGAGAACATGTCTCACCTAACTGTAATATATATATATATATATATATATATATATATATAATATATATATAATATATATATATATATATATGTGTGTGTGTGTGTGTGTGAGAGATAGGGAGATAATTTATGGTGGTGGCCCACCTCAAAATCTAGTGCCTCCTTTATGATCATTAATATATGATATATCGTTAGATTTATCAAAATTGGTAACTAACCAATTAAAAAGATCACAGGGCTGTGAAATTCAACAATCATTTTGGCATTTAAAAAAAAAAACAACCTTTGACTTGTTCCACCCAAAATTCTTTGTGGAAACCCAAAAGTCAGTCTTGCTTTTGATTTCTCTCGACGTTCACACATCTTTTGTGAGCTAATAACTTTCTGTGTGTTTTCTTCGGAGTATGGCTCGTGGCCTACTAGCTTTGAAAGTGTTTTGTGAGTCTGAACCTCACTGTTAGGTTATTAATTTAACATTTGTTTAATAATTAGTCAAATATCATACAGAAAAAATGTAAAATTGAAACAAATTTGTAAGTTAAGGATGAAAAATGGCCGTTTTAATTGAACCATTAACAAAATCATCATATTTGACAAAAATACATTATATTACACAAAATTTATCAAGGTAATCGAGTAATTTCACGTAATTTTCTCTATTTTCCTCTCATGAATCACCACAATACACTAAACTTTGTGTAAATTGCTATTTTTTTTCTTCCAAAAATTGTAGAATTCTAAATGTTTGTAGATTTTTGGTTCTGAAGTCGGATTCCTCTTCAATGATATACAAACATTTACAGGCGTTTGGTTAGTTGGAGGGAATTAGAATTCCACTCCCATTTAATTCTCACTTAATTTCAAAGGCAAGAAAATTCTTTCACGTTTAGTTTTAAATTTCCAAATTGACCACTAGTGACCCTTCAACTTTCAAATTGTTATAATCTGTGGTCCAAGTTAACCACCCTTGATCCTTTCAACTATCAAAATTTAGCTAGCCATGGTCCTTCTAGCAGGACCACAACTGGTTAAATTTTAAAAGTTGAAGAATCATGAGTGGTTAACTTGAATCACGGATGGTAACAATTTGAAATTCGAAAGACCACTGCACTTGTGGTCAATCTGAAAGTTTATGACTAAACGTGGCAAAATCGCTATACCTCGGAGGACCTCATATGACATAACTTAATAATAATAATAATAGGAAAAATATCACCTTTTTCCACTTAGTTATATTCTTATATAGCACTTTTCCCTCATGAAATTCCTAATAATTTCCAGTTTCGGACTTAATTCCTTCCTTGCAATTAAATGCCCCGGTTAGGGAAAGAAAATCTAGCAATTTTCACGGGGTTTTCACATATGTGCCATTCATTGGAGGCTAGAGCGAAATCAAGAAATTTATGCAAAATTACTCGATTGTTAATTTGTTATTGATATGCATGTGTAATATAAAAGATATACAATTTGTAAGAGTACAATAAAATAAGTTAAATAAGTAAATTAGGCAAATTATCACCACAAATAATTACACCTCCACATTTTTTTTAATTTATGAAAAAATCTGCAACCACTATTTAAATGTGTGCTCTAGCTAGAACCAACACATTTTCTAAATTATTATTATTATTATATTATTATTATTATGTATTATTATTATTATTATTATTATATTTACTCTTACATAGTTTTTTAGATTTGATATGATACATAAATCAATGACTTCTCAAGTTAAACTCAAGAATATGATGAATTCCACAAAGGGCAAGTACACGTGGAGCACGGTTCATATATGTAACGACATACAATTTTAATTGGTTAAAAAAGTTTAATTTTCCTATCGTCAGGATTTGAAAAATTAAAGAAAACCTCGACAGCGAAGACAATGGAGATGTAAGTAATTAATGAGGAAATCTATAAATTATTTCTCATTATTTTAATTTTTAAGATAAGATGATTATTTTCTACTCCATTTCCGCGTAGGAAAAAAAATGGTAGAAAACCCCCACTAACGACCAATAAATATCTTTATTTTCTAATCTAATGGAAAAGTATGAACCATACGACATGAGTCTCATTTTTTTAATGTTTTTTTTTTTTAATATTTAAAGTTTCTTTTTAATGTGACAAAACTCTTTAATTTACTTACATATTTATAGATTGATTAACATGATTCACTTTGTAATTAAATAATAAAAAAGTTAATTAAATAATGTCATATCTCGCTATCGAAAGTGTTTTGTGACTTTAATCTGACATAAAAGATCATAAGAAGATAAACCAATTAAATTGTTAATATTTGATGAGTCAAACCTAAAAGATCAAGTAATTTTAAACATTATGATTGTACCCGATGAACTTACCTAGAAACTGCACTATTAAATCTCTTTATAATATAAGTCTAGATGGACTAGTATATATTACCCTTAGCGTGTACTTTTCTCTTTTGTCAAGGCAAAGGGTTCCATTATTATGTTGTCAAAGTACAAGTGGGGAGGAAGAAGGGAATCTTTAACTATTCCAAGCAAGACTTCATTGTTTACATTAAGGGCCTCTATACCTTTCACTATTTTATTGAGAAAAGTTTGACTTGAATTCCTTATTAACATGGTGACATATACGAGAGTCGATCAAAAGATTTTATATGCATTCTGAGTGAATTTTACCTTGTGATCCTAGTTGGTTAAGAACTACAAGAAGGTAAATCAGCTAGAATGATGCTCATAGCTGATCGGACTCAAACTAAAAATACAAATAGATCAGACAACTCTCACAAAGAGTACGTCAAAATTTTGGGTTACCCAACCAATTGTCCAATCAACTGAATTGACTGAAATTGCCCTAATTGTTTTATACCAAGCACCAAGGTATAGTAAGGATATATATGTTTGCGCGCGCGCAGTACACATGCTTGTGTCACTACTACACAGCAGGCTTTTAACGTCGGCTAAATAGACCTTTTAACGTCGGCTATGTACCGTAGTTGTTGCGCCCGTCGTTGTAAATATTATTTTTAACGTCGGCTATATAAATAGCCGACGTTATATCTTTATTAAAAAATAAATAAATAAATACTTACAACGTCGGCTATTAGCATTTAGCCGACGTTGTAAGTATTTTAAAAAAAATCAAAATACTTACAACGTCGGCTATTAGCATATAGCCGACGTTGTAAGTATTTTTAAAAAAAATAAAATACTTACAACGTCGCTAAATGCTAATAGCCGACGTTGTAGGTGTTTTAATTTTTTATAAAAAACCTACAAACGTCGGCTAATAGCATTTAGCCGACGTTGTAAGTATTTTAATTTTTTTTTAAAATACTTACAACGTCGGCGAAATGCTAATAGCCGACGTTGTAAGTATTTATTTATTTATTTTTTAAATAAGATATAATGTCGGCTATTTATATAGCCGACATTGTATGTTTTTTTTTAATATACAATTTATTTGTCCATTTATACCCAAAACCTGCTCAAATCTATCACAACCACAACCACAACCTAAACCTGCTCAATTTCTCACAACCACAACCAAACCTGCTCAATTATTGCACCACAACCACAACAAAATATGTAAAATCTAATATTTATAATGAAACAAGTAATAAATCTCACAATTTTGATACTAATTAATAATACAAGTTAACATTATCAAAAGCTAATATCAATTTGTTCAATTTACATACTTAACCATACATCACAAAGAAGTCGCCCATACGTCTCTTACTTGATCAATTTCTGTTGAGTGTAGCTCGATCTACCAACTCTCTCAACAATCTACAAAGTTGATAATTATAAATAATTAGTAAGCTAGCATTTTAAATAATGCGTAGCACACAAAATGACTAAGAGAAACAAAAACAAAATCATAATATAGTCAAGATTGACATACCTTTCGGGCAAGCTTCTCCAGTTTCTCCTGCTCAGTTTTCTGCATCAGTAAAGGGAGTAGTGTAAGGAATTTAGAAATATAGAATAATAGAATGATTTGCCAAGTACCAAGCAACTTCTAAATCTTGTGAGGGGAGATCCATTTCTATATCTCTTCATTCAGTTCATTCAAGAACAAATGAATTTGTTGTTCAATTATGTGATGCGTGAATTTCAAAATGCTGAAACTGTTTTCTTCAATGCCATTTTCAACAGCGCCTGTAATAGCCTGTCTATCATTTACTAAGTCATATTTTTAAAAAATTCGTTATCAATTTAAAGGGACAAACACAGCACATTATAATCAAATGAGATGCAGCATCTACATCAATGCATTTCAAGAACCATCAGAACATTCCTGTTGAAAGCTTTCATGCAAAGCATCAATAAGTAGTCCGTACATAGTACTCTCTAATAAATTCTTACAACACATCCTAATAGTTCAATTCACTCTTCACCAAAAAAAAAAAAAAAAAAAAAAATAGTTCAATTCACTACTCATACCAAATATAGAAGCACAAAGAAAGAAGCTATTACCAAGAATGTATTCAAAGGTGAATGCAGGTAGAACCATGTACATAATTAAAGATTCACCTTGATATAGACATTTTCTGCAGCTTTTTCCTCCTCACTGAGCACCTTGCCACTACTTGAGAACCTACGAGATACATACCTCAAAGCATTTCTTGCTGCCATGAAGAAGTTTCTTCAAACGAATTCCCTGTAAATGAAAGCGATGACCCATAGGTTATAATTAAAGTAAAATAAATCTAGTATATAGCTAGACTAAATATTTATAGAGTGGAAAGCACATATTCTTCATGGAATAGGTAACTTCTAAGACAGTATGACCTACTACTAGTAAATGATAATTAATTCAATACTTCCTAAGTTAAACTGTAGTCATATAATAAGGATCAAAGAGCACAATTACTACAAAGTATAAGAATGGGAGGCAAGGTAACCATCATATGAGTATGTACCTAAGTTGACTACAAAATCTACATATATCCTCTATGCAATCATCAGACACAATAATAAGACATTAAATAGAAATGTGCAAGGAGAGATAATTCTATTATCAATTAACATGGCAGAAGGTCAATAGTAGTGGTTGCTCCGTAGATCAAATAATACCAATGTACCTACTCTCAAAGAATCCAGCATGTGCCTTATGTTAATTTGTTAGAAACAGCTCATCTAAAGTTTTAAACATCCAAAAAAAATCAATTCATTTGAAACGTCGCATTAGCCTATTGGAGCTTCTAAAGAAATTATATTAGAAATGTTATAATAAAACCTAGAATTGATACAGTTAATTTTACGCAAAAACATGGCGATCAATATGTGTGTAGCTAAGGAGAAGAGTGCTTACTGCAAACTTCCGAGTCGAAGAAAAAAAATCTAGAGAGATAGAGTGTGTAGACATTTGGTAGAAGAAATGTCCATAATATCAATAAGAATCAAAGCCCATAATTTTAATTTTAATAAATGTTAAAACTTTTTTCCCGGTTTGGAACCAGAACCATCCGATTCCATAATATCAAGAACTGGAACCCCTTCATTCCTACCGTGCAAGGTTCGGTTCAAACCGGAAGGTTCAAACCAAACCATGGTCATCCCTAATTATGGCCACAAACAACAATAAAGATAGTTTATTGTAAAAGTTCATATATGAATTCCAATAATGCTAATTATGCTATGATACTTAATACAAATTAAAAGCACAAGTTGAGAGTTTAAATAATGAATAGAAGTTACATCATTATTGATATAGCAGTAAGTAAACAAAACATATCAAATAAAATTACCAATTCAAAAAGAAATAAAATTACCAATTCAAAAAGACAAAGAACGGGAGCATATCAAATCAAATTACCAATTCAAAAAGACAAAGAATGGAACATAACAAATTACAAATTACCAATTCAAATATGCATTCCTAAGATTCTAAGGGGAAACTAATAAAAGTATCCTAGCATAAACTCAAAAAGTATGTACTTCAGCAAACAACGACATCATAATACTAGATCTTTAAAATACCTCTTGTAGTTTCTATTTTAGTTCACCTTAAAAAATGTATATCCATAAAACTAAAGTCATACAATTCACAGTATAAAGAATAAAATTTACAGTATAAATTATAAAATTCACAGTATAATATAAAATCCACAGTATAAAGAATAAAATTCAAAGTATGTTCAATATGACTGTATATTCATAAAAATCATAAAATTCACGGTATAAATTAAAGAATCAAAGTCATAAACAATTCACATTAATATGTGACAGTAAATTCATAAAATCATAAATTAAGCATAAATTCGAAGGAGATCTCCGGATCTAGGGTTTCCTATGTAGAAAGGAATAGAGAATGAGCAAATGATGTTAGAGGGGACTAACCGGAGAGGCAGATAGCGGGAGACTGGCTTATGAACTCACGAAGAGTCGGAGAGGCGAAGCTGGAGACGGAGTGGCTAAGAGGGTCAGATGGTAAGAAGCGGAGAGGCGGAGACGGAGAAAGACTCTTGCGATGGGCCGATGGTGTCTGGGCGTCTGGCAATCTAGGTGAGAGACAGAGAGGCGAGAGCGTTTGAGGTGAGGAGTGAGAGGTGTCAGCTGAGCGGCGCAAGGTAGAAGTAGGGGCTGGCGAAGTTAACGATTCTGATCTGTTCGACACTTTTTTATTGAGTTAATTCCAGCATTGGTCCTTCGAGTATCATGATTTTTTTAAATTGATCCTCAACTTTTTAATTTGGACAATTTAGACACTCGACTATCAAAATGTTTTCAAAATTGGTCTTTTCCGTCCAAGATGGTTAAGATGGACGTTAAAATAAGGGCTAGAAGAGTCTTTTAACATGATCTCCTCTCCATATACGCAGTTCAGAATGCTTTGGAGATCGACGGTGAATTTGCAGTTCGATCCAAAAATGAGAAAATCAGGCTGTTTGCCTAGAAACATTCTCGACTCTGACTCGATCATTTGCGAAAGTCGTATAGGGACAACGACGGCTTCCAGCATCGATTGAAGGCAATCCAAAGCAAAATCAACAACATGCAAAGCAGAATTCACAGGAATCGATAAACAAATGCTGGTGTTAGGAATATAACGGGATAATGCAAGAGCAAAAAATCGAAAATTGAGAATTATAGGAAGTAAATAATATAAATAGGGAAAATATATTAAAATGACATAAGAATTAGGAATAAAGGAAATATATAAATATATATATTAACTCTAAATATAGAGTACAAAAGCAAACTATATGATGTGTGTGTGTGTGTGTGTGTGTGTGTGTGTGTGTGGGTGTGTTGGTGTGGTTGTGTGTGTGTGTGTGTGTGTTGTGTTGAGGAGAGAGAGAGAAGAGAGGGAAAAAGACAAGAAAAGAAGAAATAATTTCTAAACTCTGATGTAAATGAGGTACATTTACAAAGCAAAATACTAATTGCTAGTTTTATAACACTCAAATGAGGGGAGATAAAAACGGCATGTTAATTGAGGAGAGGTCAAATGCGGAGACTAGACATGCAATGTGGGAAGCCAACGTGCGGAAAGGGAGATGAAGGAAAATGTCTCAATGAATTTTTACCACAAATTCTATTGTCGTAACAATTCTTCCACCTTTGCATTCAAACTATCTGTGAAAGTTATCCAAATTCATATGTGAAAGTTTAACAACTGGAACAGTCGACTAAATTCAAGCTCTGCTTGAACTTAGCAATAGGAAAAACTTCAGAATAGCAGGATGGATCACCATCAATCTCCTATGGACTGAAAGAGCATGAGCAACCATGTTGGGTTTCATCATCACTAGCATACCTAGCCAGGTTTTTTTTAATTGTCCTCCTAGGACGATCCATAGCAATGGAATACTCTCGTTGTGGCTCGACGAGAGGTGTTTGCCGCTAGTAGATGCATCATTTAGTATTACCATCACAGTAGTAACACTATCAATAGGGCTGAACTCAAACTCCACCTTCTCACCAGTACTCTGCGTCTCACCTGTACTAGGAACTTTTCCAGAAGAAAGTAGTGCATTTTCATCAAAAGTGATATCTCGACTCAGAATAATTTTCTGAGAATCAGGAGACCATAGACGATACCCTTTTGACTCAGAGGCATACCAAGGAAAATGCATTTGACAGCTCTCGGGTTTAATTTACCCGTACTGGAATGAGCATAAGCAGGACATCCAAAAACTCTTAGATAGAGTAGTCAACAGGATTACCTGACCAAACTTCTTCTTGAATTTTGAAATCAAGGATGAATGTGGAGATCTATTTACCAAATAGCAAGCAGTAGAAACGGCCTCGGCCCAAAAATCACGCCGTTTCCATAAACCCAGCATTAGAGAGCATACAACGAGCTCTTTCCAATAGAGTCTGTTCAAACGTTCGGCAACACCATTCTGCTGGGGTTTACCAGGCAAGGTCTTGTGCCTGGCGATTCCATTTGCCGCACAGAAGTCATTGAAATCTGACTCACAGAACTCCAAGCCATTGTCTGTCCTGAGCTTCTTGACTTTTTTACCTGTCTGAGTCTCAACAAGTATTTTCCACTTCTTGAAAATAGAAAATGCTTGATTTTTATGTTTCAGGAAATAGACCCAGACTTACGAGAAAAGTCATCAATAATAGACATAAAATATCTACAGCCTCCCATAAACTGGAATTTAGTTGGTCCCCATAAATCGGAATGTGTATATTCCAATACATCTTTGGTACGGTGTGTAGCAGTAGAGAAACCCCTCTTTTGTTTCCCAAAAACACAATGCTCACAAAACTGTAATTTACCCGTACCTGAACCACCAAGGAGACCTTTCTTGCTCAGGAGATGCATGTCTTTTCTCACTCATATGCCCCAGACGCATATGTCATAGTTGAGTGAGATCCGCATCAGACATCGATGAGGATACCGCTACTGAACCCGTCACAATACTGCCATGCAAGACGTACAAGCTTCCAGAACGAGAAGATTTCATGAGAACAACAGAGCCTTTTATGACTTTCAGAACTCCACCTTCAACTATGTACTTGCACCCCAGAGATTCCAAGGTGCCTAAGGATATCAGATTGCGTTTCAAATTAGGAATATACCGAACATTGGTAAGAGTCCTGATAACGTTATCATGAGTTTTAATCTGAACACTTCCAATTCCACTAACCTTGCATTGGGTATCATCACCCACCACCATCAACCAGTTCTAGAGAGACGAACCAGTCTTTGTGAGGACACATGTGGAATGTACAATCAGAGTCCAGAATCCACTCGGTTTTCGCTCCGTTTGCAGCCGGAGCTAACAGATAACAAAACATCGCCTTCTGAATCACTTTCAACAACACTAGCTTCAAACAGACTTTTCTCTCTCTTGCTTGTTTTTCAACTTAAAGCATTCAGTCACATCATGATCATGCTTCTTGCAGTACTTACAGGATTTGTTGGACTTATGTCCTTTCGACTTGGATCTAGAATTTTTATTGCTACTCCCAGATTCAGTGAACGACCCCTTACGGTCAAGCTTCACCTTTGTCCTCAGACTTAATTTCAAAGTCAAACTTTTCTTTGGACAATAGGTTCGACTTAACATTGTCGAAAGTAAGGGTATCACTACTATTACCATACAGCATAATTTCTTTGAAATGCTTGTATGAATTAGGGAGAGAAACAAGCAATAAAACAGTGCGATCCTCATCTTCAATTATGACATCAATATTTTCCAAGTCCAATAAAATAGAATTGAATTCATCCAAGTGAGATTTAATAGAAGTACCTTCCGTCATACGAATTGTGTACAGACGCTCCTTCAGGCGTAGCGTGTTCGCCAGAGATTTGGCCATATAAAGCGTATCCAGCTTGGACCATAAATCTGACGCAATTGTCTCACTTAATACCTCACGTAGAACTTCTTTAGACAGGCACAAAAAAATGGTTGAACGTGCCTTGTCATCCAAATCTTCCAATCTTCATCTGTCATTGCAGCTGGTTTCTTCTTATTCCCAGCTAGCGCTTTCTTCAAACCGTTATGGGTTAGAACGGCTTCCATCTGAACCTTCCAGATAGAAAAGCTAATTTTCCCGTCGTACTTCTCGATATCGAACTTGGTAACAGTCGACATCTTTGAAAATAACTCTCAATTAAACCGCTCTGATACTACTTGTTAGGAATATAGCGGAATAATGCGGAAGCAAAGAATCGAAAATTGAGAATTATAGGAAGTTAAATAATATAAATAGGGAAAATATATTAAAATGACATAATAATTGGGAATAAACGAAAATATATAAAATATATATATTAACTCTAAAATATAGAGTACAAAAGCAAAAGCAAATATATATATATATATATATATATATTATATATATAATTATATATATATATATATATATGTTATCTACGTGAGGAAAAAGACAAGAAAGAAGAAACAATTCTAAATTGATGTAATGAGGTACATTTACAAAGCAAAATACTAATGCTATTTATACACTCAAATGAGGAGATAAAAACGACATGTTAATTGAGGAGAGTCAAATGCGGAGACAGAAATGCAATGTGGAATGCAACGTGGAGGAGATGAAGGAAAATGTCTCCATGAATTTTAGCCACAAATTATTGTCTTAACAGCTGGAAATCAAAGGCGCGATTCAAGATTGAAGGAAATCCCAGATGAATATGAAAAAACGGAGAAATTGTTTAAATGAAGGCCGGTAGTGTCGATTAAAGGCGAGGAGTGGAAAACCTAGCGAAGGATGAAACGAAATATACCTTGATTGGAAGGTTTCAACAGGCCAGAGGCCATCGGTGGAGGTTGTTAGAGCGGAATTCCAGAAAATGTTTCCGATTGCGGGATCGGCGCACGTTAGTCCTTAATTCCAGAAACGTTCTGAATCAATTCACGCTAGAGGCATATTGCAATCGAAAATTTTAAACGATCAGCAGCGACGAAAAACATGTGGCTCACCGCTCGCTCTCAAATGAATTGCCGAAACTCATAACAACAATCAAAGCTTCTACCCCGATCTCTCCCCCACCTCGCGTTGTTCGCCACCCTTCCCACTCTTTCTATCTCTTAAACCACCCCACTTTCTATCAATCTCCACATACTTTCTTGCCCACACAAAGTTTGCGTTGTTTCTTGAATGGAGATAGTATTGGTGTTTAGTCTTTGATTTTTGGCCCTTAGTCCTACTTCTTATACTTACTGTTTGGATGCTCTCCTTCATACATCACATTTTTCTCACTCAAATTAAATAAGTCTGGTCAGAATCTTCGGGGGAGGAGGTGGCGGAGGTAACTTGAAATGCAGAGGAGGGGGCTGTGATGTATGAAGGAGAGCATCCAAGTTGTCTACGCTCTGTGATCTTTGCTTTCTCTTCCTCTTGTGATACAGAGAGCTTATAATGAACCCCTTAGTCCCACTGCTACTACTTCTCTTCTGTTCACTTTTACTGCTCTTTGGCTCCACATAGTGCGGCGACGGAGATGCTGCCGGTGCCTGTGGCGTCACAGGTTTCTTTGACTCAACACCGTGATCCATCTTCTTGTGTGTCCTAGTCTTCCTTTTGGGTTCAAGACTCTCATGTTACCTTCTCCTTATCTTCATATACGGGTTCTGGAACCGTCACCTCCGTTGGCGCCCACGACGGTAGCGGAGGAGATGAAGGTGCCAGTAATGGAGCTTCCTTCACTGTATCAACATAAACAATCTTACTACTTTCTGCCTCCGGAACCCGATCAACTTCCCTCCAGCTCCGACGCCGATAAAGCTGACCGGAATTGTGACAACCCAAAAATAATTTTTCTAAATTCAATTTTATAAATTCCAAAATAGCTATTTTCACTATTCAAAAAAATTTTATTTCGAAAACGGTGTTTGAATTAAATATTTTAAATCGAGTTTTAAATAAATTCGATACCAGGAATATTCTTCTTCGGAAATCCCAAAATTTGGGGTATATTTATGTACAAGTTTTGACCCAAAAAATCAATCTGAGTGAAACTGGAAAAGAACCTGTGAAACCTGAATCAAGTATTTTAACTAGAAATTATTCTTAGAAAATCTATTTTTGACCCTAAGTCATTCAAAATCACTTTTAGACCTTAGTCCATGTTACAAAGTGAACCCTTCTACTACAGTTGTCTGCAGGGCCGGCCCTGACCATGTTTGCCATGGGGCCAGGGCCAGCGCACAGGGCCCCCAAATATTACATACTAAGTATATATGTGTATTGTGCCCCTAAATTTTGGGGGCACTTTTATTAAAAAAATATATTATTTTATATTTATATTTTATATATTAGTCTTATGTATAAAGAAATCAAGACGGTCTAAAATTCTAAAAAGTTTATATTTCTAATTCTTAAGGACTTGATTTACGTATAGAGTTATTGTCCTATAACTTATAGGAATTGAGGCGGGCCTATTTGATTATTGTAAAAATTATTATATATAAAGAGTAAAGAATTACTCTTATTCCTATTATAATGCATACACGCAAGATTTGTATTCACGCAAGAATTTGGTCTCAGTAATCATTAAATTGAAGTGCGTTGTTTATACATTTGTCATCATCAATTTTTTTATCCTTCACGATAAAATGATGAAAGTATGTAAATAATTAAATATTTTAATTCTTTAATTTTATTCAAAATTTTAAATTATTAATTCAATAACTAAGCCTAGCTGGGATTTTTTTTTTTTTTTTTGATTGGTGAATAACAATTTAATTTCTTGTATTTTGATACTACATTAAAATTACCCATCCCGTCAGTGTCATCCTAAAACAGGCTGAGGAGATGGGAATAGTCGAGTTAGGTTGCGCAAAGGAACCAGGCGAGGTCGTTCATGGTCCCGGCCTTTCCCTGCAGCCGGGTGGTTCGAACGTGGCGCTTGGCTGGGAGGACCAGCTTTCCCAGGTTTCCATTCTTCCTGCCGTCCTCCTCATCTTTCTTTTTCCTATCGACGTCCTCTACCTCGGCATAGCGGCTAGCCGTCCTCATCAAATCTTCGTAAGAACGGGGGTGGTGGGCGTTCAGCTGCTTGTGAAAATACCCCGATCTCAAGGCGTGGATGAATATCGGGATCGCCGCCTTGGAATCAAAGTCGTACACATTATTGACTTCCTTTTTTCACTTGATTAGGAAGTCCTTGAGGCTCTCGCCTCTATCTTGCTTTACCACGCAGAGGTGAGAAAATGGTTTCTTACGCTGTATGCTACCCGAGAAGTACGTCAGGAAGCTTTTGGATAACTCTCCAAAGTTTTGGATCGACCCGTCTGGGATGGTGTTGAACCAATCTTGGGCCGTTCCATCCAGGGTGGACAAGAACGCTCGGCACGTGATGGCGTCCCCTGCCCCGATCATTACCATGATAGCCTTGTACCTAGTCATGTGGACACGTGGGTCAGTGGCTCCCGTTGTACGCCTTGATGGCAGGTAACCTGAAGTCCCTCGGCAGGGGTACGTCCATGATGCTTGGGGAGAACGGTGCTGCCATCCGTACCTCAGGTTCCGGCGACTGCTCCGTGCCTCCACCCTTCTCGCCAACTCCTCGATCCTTCTCTGCAGCCTTTCGACCCAGGGCGACTCGTCAGGGTGTCGGTGCGGAGCCGACTGCCGCTCCTCCCTGTGTTGGCGTGGGGCTGGTTCCTCGACGTTTCGTCCATCCAAGTGTCGACGCGGAGCTGGTTCCTCGACGTTCGTCCATCCAAGTGTTGGTGTGGAACCTGCTCATCAGCGCGTTGTTTCGCCTGCTGAGTGCCGACGCGGAGCCGGCTCATCGCGTCGCTCCGCCGAGTGCCGACGCGGGGCCGGTTCATCGAAGCGTCGCTCATCCGAGTGTCGACGCAGAGCCGACTCGTCACCGTGTCGGCGCGGGGCCGGCCCACGAGAATCGCCCATCCTTTCTACGAGCGATCTTTCCGCTTCCCTTTCCTCGTGTTGGCGAGGGCCTCTAGCGGAGAGCCTGGGTGGAGGAACTCGATAGCGAGTTCCCACCGGAATGCATGAAGGTCTCCCTGAAAGAGACCAAGCAAAATACTGCAGGTTCCATAGCCAACCCGGGCATGACACGGACGAATGTAATGTGCTAAAGAGATAGATAGAAGAACTCATCCAGCAGGGCTACTTCCGGCATTTTGTCAAGCGATCCAAGCAGCCGCAACAGCCGCAGCACGATCCATCAAAAAATCCACCAAAAAATTTCTGGAGGACGGAGGATGGGGCGAGCCATCCACTTCGAACGCCAAGAAAATGGAGCACGACCAGATATCGGAGGAGGATGATAGCGAGAAGGAAACCGAGATGGCGCCCAGACGACAAAAGAAACACACCATACATTTTATCTATGGTGGACCAGCTGGCGGCGACACACCCATAGAGAGGAAGAAGTGGAGCAGGCAGCTTGTACGTAGGAGAAGTGGTTAGTCTTCCCAAAGGGAAGAAGCAGAGGCGGGAGGCCATCACTTTCTCTGACGAGGACCTCCCCGAGGGCCCCTTACCCCATCGCGACGCACTAGTGATTAAGATGGACATCAATGATACGATCGTACATCGCATCTTGGTCGACATGGGAAGCTCGGTTAACGTGATGTACTACGACACGTTCACCAAGTTAGGGTTACCTAGAGGCCAGCTCAAAGAGGACGAACTCCACTCTCTGGGTTTATTGGGGACTCGGTTGAAACAGAAGGGTCGATGACCCTGCCCGTGGAGATAGGCACGAGCCCAACACTCGCAAGCTGGACATGGAGTTCATCGTGGTAAGGCTCACGTGTGCGCACAACATCATACTAGGGAGGCCAGCACTAGAGGACCTCAATGCCATAATATCGGTGGAACATTTGTGTATGAAGTTCCCCACTCGAATGGAATAGGAGTCGTAAGAGGTGACCGACGGCAGCCCACAGTTGCTACGTGAAGGCATGCAAGAAGATTGGCAGTAAGGACTTACAGGTCCACACGATCGCGGAGAAAATTTCAAAGAAGAAGAGGCCTGGCCCGCGCCGAGCCCGTATAAAAAACGGAAGACATAGTTCTGGATCCCTCTAGACCAGACCGAGTGGTGAAGATCGGCACGGGCTTAAGCCCAGAACTAAGGGCCAGATAGTGGACTAATCCGCTGTTCTCACACGGTGTTCGCATGGGGCCAGAGGAACATGCCGGGCATAGATCGAAGGATCATAACCCACAAGCTCGCAGTTGACCCCAGCGGAAACCAGTGCATCAGCGAAAAAGGTATATGTCGGCAGAACGAAGGGAGTTCGTAAAAACGGAGGTGACCGCATTGCTCAGCGTAGGCACATCAAGGAGATTTACTACCCACAGTGGCTGAGCAACGTAGTCTTGGCTCCCAAAGGATCAACATGGAGGATGTGCGTAGACTACCACGGACCTCAATAGGCATGCCTATAGACCGTTTCCGCTACCCAATATAGATTAGTGGTGGATGAGACGGCAGGATGTGAACTCATGAGCTTCATGGACGCCTTCCGTGGGTACCATCAGATATCCATGCATGAGGAGGACGCTGAGAAGACCGCTTTCACCACTCTGAGGGAATTTTCTGCTACGTGGTCATGCCGTTCGGATTGAAGAATGCCGGGGCCACATACACTCGATGGTGGCAAAGCTGTTCAAGACAGTACTGGGACGAAACATGGAAGCATACGTGGACGACATGATCGTCAAAAGTCGCAAGGCCACCTCCCATGTCGAGGATCTCAGTGAGGTATTTTCCATTATGAAGAAATTTAATTTGCGCTTGAACCCAAAAAATGCACCTCCGCCGTTGATGGGGGCAAATTTTTGGGCTTCATGGTCACTAGGAACGACATTGAGCCGAATCCAGAAAAAGTAAGGACTATCCTTGACATGGAGCCTCCGCGGTCCATAAAGGAAGTCCAAAGACTCAACGGGCGTCTGGCGGCCTTAGGCCATTTTCTATCGAAATCGGCTGAACGTTCCCTCCCCTTCTTCCAAATCTTGAAAAGAGCAAAGGGTTTGAGTGGACGTCAGACTGTCAAAAGGCCTTCGAAGAGTTGAAAAAATACTTGTTGTCCCCGCCTCTGCTTGCAAAGCCAGAGGCAGGTGAAACGCTAATCCTGTATTTGGGCGTGTCACAGGGTGCGATCAGCTCCGTGCTGGTCAAAAAAATAAGGAGGGACTCAGCGTCCCATCTACTACGTAAGCAAAAACCCTACACGACGCGGAGCTCCGGTACAGTGTGTTGGAAAAACAGTATTTGTCATAGTCACCTCATCAAAAAGGTTAGCTCACTACTTCCAAGCTCACCCCATCCACGTACTTTCACATCCAGCCGTTGGGAAGCTTCCTACGGAATACTAACAGCTCCGCCTAGGATGGCACAGTGGGCCATGCACCTCAGTCAGTATGACATAGATTTTAAACTGAGGCCCGCCATCAAAGGCCAAGCTCTTGCAGACTTTATAGTGGAATGCACCGCTCGGGAAGTGACGGACCAAGTAGAAACTGAAGATGGAGGGTGGTGGACTTTGTCCACAGACGGCTCTTCCAACAGTAAAGGCTGCGCGGCGGCGTGGTGCTCGTCACTCCGGAGGGATTCCGCGCCTACTATGCCATCCGATTCCACTTCAAGTTGTCTAACAATGAGGCGGAGTACGAGGCCCTCCTCAATGGACTGCGATTGGCGGCGGGACTACGAGCTGAAAAGGTCCAAATTCGATGCGATTCCAAGCTGGTAGTCAGCCAGGTGTCTGGGGAGTATGAAGCCAACGAAGGAAGCATGCAGAAATACAGAGACGCGGTGTTGAGAACCTTGCGTGAGTTTGAGGGATATGAGATACACCAGGTACCGAGGGAGCAGAACGCCGACGCCGACATGCTCTCAAAGCTAAGTACCAGAGTCCCCAGCCACATCAGGAAGATCGCTCGACTAGAAGACCTCGAGACTTCAAGTATCGATGTCTCGTGGGTTTTCCCTGTGCAGACTAGGGAGCCATGTTGGATTGATCATATCAAGCGGTACAAGGCAAATGGCACCCTACCGCAAGACGAGGCAGACGCCAAGGTAACGAAGTTACGGGCACCTAGCTACGTTGTCTCGGGCGATAAGCTGTACAAGCTCTCCTACAACGGCACGTTATTGAGGTGTCTATATCCGGATGAAGCGAAGTTGGTGATAAAAGAAGTCCAGGAGGGAGTATGCTCCGCGCACCAAGGGGCATACACCATTGCACGCCACATCATGTTACAAGGGTATTTCTGGCCCAAAATGCTGAGGGATTGCGCCGAATACACAAAGCGATCTCCCAAGTGCCAAGAATTCCAAGCACTGCCAGGTCGACCTGCGAAACTACACCCCGGTAAGCACCGCAATTCCTTTTTCAAGATGGGGAATTGACCTGGTAGGGGCCCTTCCCACGGGGACTGGAAGCAGAAAGTACATCATCGTGGCCATTGACTATTTCACGAAATGGGTGGAGGCCGAGCCCCTGGCGAGCATCACCGCAGCAAGGTGTAAAAGGTTTGTCGAGAAAAACATCCTGTATCGTTTCGGTATCCCCTTCCAGGTAATCACAGACAATGGTCGTCAGTTCGAGGCACGAGAATTTTCGGAATTCTTAGCAGGATGGGGCGTTAAGCATAGCCGGGTGGCGGTATCTTATCCTCAGGCGAATAGGGAAGTGGAGAATGCGAATAGAACCATCCTCGACGACCTCAAGAAAAAGCTAGAAGTAGCCGGCGGAGCCTGGGTGGAGGAACTCGATGGCATCCTCTGGGCCTATCGCACGACACCAAGAAGGGCCACCGGAGAAACCCCGTTCGCACTCGCCTATGGATTTGAAGCTCGGGCCCCGGTGGAAGTAATCATACCTAGTAGAAGAGTGGAGGAATTCGAGTCAGAACAAAATGAACTCCACCAAAGGGTGGATCTAAACTTCTTGGATGAAAAGAGAGAGGCGGCATTCTGCAAGATGGAGAACTACGGTCGCCAGCTAAAGTCCTACCACGACGCAAAAGTCCGACCCCGTTACTTCCAAGTCGGCGACCTTGTGCTGCGAAGAAGGGAAGCCAGCCAACCCCTTGAAGGGGGAAAATTCGCAAAAAAGTGGGAGGGCCTTACGTCGTGGAGGAAGTCGTTCGCCCAGGGACATACAAGTTAAAAACTATAGGGGAAGAATGATTGATTGGGTATGGAACTCGGAACATTTGATCAAGTACTTCCCTTAAAAACCTTGTAGTAGCAATCGTTAGAATTAGTGCTTAGCAATCGCGGTCCGTCCGCTCTACGCACTAAAAGTCCTGGGAAATAATATCTTACTTTCATGGTCCGTCCATGTTACTTAATAAAACAGGCTCATTATCATCTTTTACAAAATTTCCCGAAATAATATCTCGTGCTCATGGCCCGCCCATGTTTAAAAAAAAAAAAAAAAAAAAGGGCTGAGGCCGCGCCTCAGCAAAGGCCGAGGCACACGCCTTGGCCACAAGCCTCGGCCACAAGCCTCGGCCAAGTGGCCAAGGCGACGCCTCGGCCCCAAAAAAAAAAAACATGTTTATTCCGAAGTAACTAGTTTATTTCGAATATTTCCAAAAATAGTAGCAAGATATTCAAACACAGAAAAACTAATTGTTCAACGACGAAGCTAGAAAGCAAGGAAAATCTCAAGACTACGAGCTACTCTGAGAGCTCCTCAATCATAATCTGATCGAGTGGAACATTGGGGACGTTACTGTGTCGATGCCATGAAACTCGTCCACCAAAGAATCTTCACGAGCGTCCGTAACATCATTAGGGGATTCATTCTCAGCATCAGGATCCGGATTCTTCTTTATTACAGGCAAAGCCAAGGGACACAGGGTCAAAATTTGGAACCTTCTCCCTCAGCACTGAAAAGATCTCCTGTTGCTTCGTGTACCGCCCAATGTTAAAAGCCACCTGTGCCTCGGCCGTCAACCGCCTCTTGACCGGCCCCAGTTTTGAGGAATTCCTGGATGGCCTCAGGAGTGGTCATATAGCGCATCGCGTCCTCTCTAAACTCGGCTGAACCCTTGTAGACCTCCACAGCCCGGCCGAGGGTGTCAGCATGGCCAAGCACGGGTCCTCTCATGGTCCTCCCGCTCCTTCACGATGGCAAGTTTAGCAGCTCCGTGCTCTTTCCTCAAGGCCTCAAGCTCGCCCTCTACCTTGCTTATAGCCTCCGCCCGAGCCATCAGCGCTTGGTGCTCCTTCCTTAGCGCCCCGAGCTCGCCTTCCATCTTGCTGAAAGCCCCTTCTCGGATCGATAGCAGGTCCTTCAGGCTCTTGTTGTCCGCGTCCCTTCATTTTAACATCCTCAATGAGCGAGTCCGTCACCCGCCGTCGTTGGGCATGAATGATCTGTCCCTCCATCAGGGCCTGAAAGTAAAAGAACGGAGTAAGACACGCGCAAGGGCAGAGAGAACATAAGTTCTGAAAACACTAACCTAAAAAAATGTGCCTGAGATAACGCTCTTGCAGCATGTTGACATCCATGGCGACAAGGTGTTCCAAGTCCGCTGGAGGAAACAATACGGGCAGCATACTCAACCGCGTCAAGACTCTTGTTTATCAACGACGCTCCGGGTGGCACGTCCATTCCCAATCGGATCAAGTGGTCCGGACACGCGAGCCAGACTCGTTGGAAGTATCTCCTTGCACCTCGGGGGTTGAGGGGAAAAGGTAACGGCCATTGGTGTGCGAGTCGGTGGAGGCCCCGTCACCCCATCGTCAACCTTGGCTGAAGTAGTGTACGCACCCTCTCAGTGGACCTTGTTGGGGTAGCGTACGCTCAACGACCTTGGATGGGGTCGGCGTGCGTGTTGGCGGAGGCGGCATCACCTCCGTGGCCTCGCTTGACTCTTTTTTCCTTTCTCCACCTGCTCTTCTTAGGGGAGGAACCGGTCGCGACAGTATTCGTTAGTTCTCGAAGATGAAGACATGGTACCTGCAATAAAAAGAAGACAGTTAGAGTTAGTAGTTGACGATAAATGCTGAGGGTAACTGAAGAGTACCGTGGGTGAAGAACAGCTGGGCGAGCCCTCACGAAGCCTAAGCCCGCGAGCTTCCACTCGGTAGTATAATCAGCTATCGATAGAAGACCATCCCCAATAAATCATCTAATCTCGGCGGAGGAGAGACTCATGTCGAGAGTGGGAGGGCAACGTAAAGGGATCCCCACGTGAAACGAAAGGAGACGGGACAACCACGAGGTGAAAAGAAATATTTTGGTTTCCAATCCTTGTTATAGGTAGGACGGTCCTCAAAGAGTTTGAAGTGTGCGGCTACTCGAAATCATGACGAATCCTTTACCCCCTGAGAAGCCCTACCAACTATGAAAAAAGCCTGGAAGAGATTAGCGTGGTTCTATCCCTTTGTCCTTGCATAGAGCAAGAAAGCCCGCAAATACCTAGTGACCAATTGGGAACAAGCTGGCGGGGCTATTCTCGTAGGTTCATAAAATCTACCACAACCTATGGAGGGAAACAGCAGCCCAACCTGTAGCGACAGAAGATGGACCCCAAAATACTATCTGTGGTGGGTCGGTGATATTACCCCGAGGTTCAGGGGGGAGAGTCAGAACGTCAGGACTAAGGAGACCTCTAATATCATCCCAATCCGCCCCCCTAATTGAGGCCGTATGGACAAGATGAGGGACTTATCAAGAACGGAGTATGAGCCTTGCGTTTCTTTTTTTTTTTTTTTTTTTTGTTGGGGCCCAGGTGTGGGCGAGCCAACAGAAAAGGAATAGGGGAAAATTATCAGAGGGGAATCATCAAAGAGGTATTCTTCATCAAAATCAAGTTCTCCAACATCAATCAAAGGAGTGGCATCATCATGAAGCAAAAGACCATATCCTCACTCGGTTACGATAAGCCGCAAGCCTAGATACGAAAGTGCCTGTCAGGAACGAAGCATAAAAAAAAAAAAAAAAACGCGGGCGCGAGGCACGCCTCAAACCACAGCCAAGGCCTGCGCCTAAAAAAAAAAGGCGGGCTACGCCTCGGCCATAATGGCTGAGGCGCGCCTCGGCACATAGGCTGAGGCGTGCCTCAGCCACAGGCGAGGCAACGCCTCGACCTATAGCCCAAGGCCCGCGCCTCAAAAAAAAAAGTATATTCTATATATTAATAAATTCGAAATAATAAGATAGCAGAACTTTACAAGCTGTGCAGGAATTGTTGCAAAAGTGCTTCAAACTGCTCAAAGGCAGGGTTTATATTGAAGAGGTGCTAGATAAAAAAGTAAAGTGAAGCAGGAAAGGATTTGGAAAGCTCAAATCAGTGATTTGGAATGCCAAATTAGGGATTTGAAGAATAAAATCCAATCCTATTAAGCAGAATTCTACTCGCAGGATCAAATAAAATCAACTTTTACTCCCAAGTCAACTCCAACACATCCGTTGACTCAGGAGTAGGGGGGATGGTGACAGGATAATAGGCTAGCACCCGACCCGATCCACAAAATGGGCATTGACTCTTGACTCAGCGTCACATGGGAGCCCAACGGACAGAACTCCAACGGTTAGGAATTCCAACAAGTGCCACCTTTACTGACATTGAAGCCCCCATTGATGAGAGAGAATTAAAACCAGGCTCCCCATTTATGTCCCGTGTTGTTACCGTTAGGCTCTAAATATAATAATGTTTCCTCAGCTAGCAAAGACACTGTACTTCTATACTAAGAACTAAGGCAATACAACTATTGTTATTTTTGTACTCGTTACTCTTATATTATATTTCCGGTAACATTATTACCGTCAGCGTCGTTTCGGACCGGATTCGCACCTTGAGGCTCGGACAGTCGGACCGTCACGATGCACGAGTAGAATTGATTTCGTTGAATTTGGAGTAGAAATGAGTAAATTGCAATAGAATTTGTGATGTTTAAGCTATATAAGTTGTCTGGAACATTTACCGTGAATGAAAATGTAAAGTGTTTGTCTTGGCTATTGTTTGAGTAGCATGACAATTATATGATTGTTAGATTAAGAAGTATGATCAATATTTGATAAGTTATGCTAGAAAAACATGCCTAAATGTCTATTGTGACTTGATGAGACTTTCTGCCAGTTTTAGAAAGATTGGAAGCTGTACAGAGCATGATTTCTTGAATGCTAGATTACCGTAAATGAGATTATATTGAGTATTTTGATTTCAAGTACATGTTCAATATTCGTTAAGTGTTTGTTTAAGAGAATTGCTAAGTAATGTGATTTAAGCATGATTTGGTATTTCTTATAGCGAAGTTCCTACTTGAGCATATCATGTTTTAAAGTGCATAAGTGGCTAGTGTGTACCTAATATTTCATTTCAAAAACCATATATCTAATTTGGAAAATCATTATCTAGTTGCATTGAGAAGTTGCATGATATTTGATTTCCAATTTGTGAAAAGAGAAATTGTTGAGAAGCTATGTGCATAAGTTTGCATAAGTAAAGTTGTTGCATGAGTATGAAATGCATGAGTTATATCTATATGTATATAGTGTGAGTAATCCGAGGTTGGGGACTGTTAGACCTAGAAAAGAAAAATGCTTTCGGAAGAAAAGAGAAAGAAAGAAAGTAAGAAAAAAAGAACATTGCGATCCGATAGTGAAGATAACTCACGAGTCGATATTCCCGAGTTAACTAGGTTGGAAACTGCCCACCAGGCTTGAAATCCTGGTCAGGGGGTGTGCACACTAAGTTCGATACCTGATTCCACAGAGTTTGAGAATAGAATCAAGAGAGTGGTTCTGTGGGCGAGATGAGTATTAGGCCGGCTAGATGCCGAGTATAGATATTCCATTCACATTATGGTTTTAACACCCCTGATTTTTAAAACTTTTAAACTTATGAAATAGAGGCAAACCTATGTTAAATCCCAAATAGAGCATAAACGAAACATAATAGTCGAAGTGTTATGCCACATCTAAGACTGGAGAACTTAGATGCACAGTCTAAACTAACTAATCAAACATAAATCCATAAATCCATAACGAGTACAAATCAAGGCTCGCAGGCCGTCTAACGAATCTAAGACTATCTAGACTAGATCCGGAGAATCCAACTAGCGCACTCCAAAGTTACTAATCTGTACCTGAAAAACATGTGGTGTAGTAACAACCGTTAGCGATAATGCTGGTAACCCACTCCAACGCGTTAAGTACAATATAAGTAGATATAGGAAAATCATTTTGAAACTGGAATACATATATAACTTACGAGATTCTAAAATTTAAATCCAAGATCAAGGCACAAGACATAACAATAGACTCGACACTGTAGAACAATCATAAAGATTAGCATGCTGTAACACCCCCACTTTTCTTAAACCTAATTACAATTCTAAAACCACAATTAAAATAAACTAAGCAGTGGATAAACAACTTAATCAGTAAACTAGTGGGAATGTCACCGCCACAACCACCACTCCATGGTGATTGCACAGGCTAAGGATGAAACTAAAACAATAAACCAAACGAACATTCATATTACTTTAATTAAATGTCGTAAGAGGAAAAACACCTCGAAGTCTAAAATCAAACATAAACATCAAAGTCTACAAATCGATCAAAATAAAACATCATGAAAATACTAAGAGTTTAGACTAGTAGATCCACTAAGCTAGTCTAACTCGATCATCTCTCAAACACTGGGCCCACCCTGAAAGGGGTTTTGCAAAACAACACATAGACAAGTAGGAAAACACTCGTTAGCACGAAGCTAAGTATAACCACACTCAACCCTGTAAAGTACTACAGTATATACTTTGGAAAAACATTTGTTCCCAAACTTTAATCAAGCAATCTTAACACTAGACATACTTTAAGATACATCATAAACTTTCTATATGCTTGCAACCTATAATATCAACAGGCATGCTTCAATATATAAAACTCATCAACATAAATACTCCAACACATATTTCTCATAACAATCTCATCATAACAAAACTCAAGCTATCAATCAATCTCATACTAACAACCAATACGAAACTATCTTCATGATTTCAAGTTCTCATCATGCAAAAGATATATAAGACATCAAAATGAAACTAAAGCAATCATGCTCAGTATACACACCCGATTGAATGCATACTCATTATGCAATCTCGTGCAATACTATACGCAAAATCTCGTGCAATACATCTCCGCAATCTACGTTGCAAACATTCTGCAATCTCGTGCAAACATTCTCATTATGCAATCTCGTGCAATACTATAAGTATACTCCATACACTCGTTTGTAAAATAGAATACTTTTCTGTGGAGGTTTCTTATAGTCACGATGACTCGCTTTCTTTCTCTTGAGTATCTTCTTGACTCGATATCTTTCTTTGCTCAAACTTTCTCATACTTCTCATTTATATCTTGTGCGAGGTAGGTACTCTGCTGCAGCGAAGCCCTAGCATACGACGCAATCTCGTGCATTCCGCCACATCCATAACTACGGAACCTCTACAAAGATCAGGCAAGGGAGAAAAGGTTTTGGTCCACCTTGCAACATGGACCAGGGGTCTAAAAAGGTGATTTTAAATTAGTTTGGGGTCAAAATGGACTTTTCCAAAGATGATTTCTAAACAAACACTTGTTTCTCACTCCAGATTGGTTTCTCAGTTTAAAAACTTGGTACGCGAAGTACCCGGAAATTTAGGATTTTGGAATTAAAATAAGAGTGAATTCCATTTTTGGTCCTACCTGTTATAGGACGTTTCCAAATTTCAGTCCCACTTTAATTTTTTTTGCCACTTTACAACCACTGTTATTGAATGTGTTCCACTTTTAGTCATCCGTTAATATTTTCGTCAAAAGGCCGTATAATCAAAGGGTATTTTGGTCTTTTTATGTTTGTCCTTTTCTCTTTTAATCCAGGCGCTTCGTCGTCCTCCTCCTCCGATATTCGAAGATGGCTCTTCGAACAACGAGAATGAGAAGTCAAAGCTACATCGTTTCGTTCGTTCCAACATGGGCCGGCGAGGTTTCTTAGTTTTAGGTTTAATGTTCTCATTTCTTTAGTCCAACATAGTCTTGGATGAGAATAAAGGTCAAAATACCCCTAGATTACACGGCCTCTTGATGGAAATACTAACGGTGGGACTAAAAGTGGAACACATTCAAGTAATAGTGGTTATAAAGTGGAAAAAAAAAAATAAGGAGACTATAATTGGAAACGCCCCTATAACAGTAGGACCAAAAATAGAATTCACTCTTAAAATAATTTTTGGTATTGAATCAATTTAAATTGTACTAAAAATAATTTATTCAAAAACACCAATTTATCGGCAAATTTTTTTTAATGGAGTGAAAATGACTACTTTGGAATTTCTAAAAATTGGATTTATAAAATTAAATTTTGGGTTGTCACCATGCGTCTAAAGAATACGATACAAGACATAATCGACAAATAAGCTCATAAATAGCAAATAGAGACAACAAGGGCATTCAAATACAATCGGTTAACAAGTAATCATCAAAGCACACAAACCATCTTCCAACCTTATACCAAGTTCCAGCCTTGTGGCTCCTCCGTCCTTATACAGTTCCAACCTGTACCTTCAGGCCACCCTTATATCGCTCCCTTATTCCTCCGGGCAACTACTGCCCCCACCGACAAACCACCTATGAAACCACCAACATATCAAGGATAGCGCGCAATGCCATTCGCATGATCCGTACCTCTTGTACCAATATCAAGGGGTCAGCACATATAGCCCCGACATGGCACCGCAACACTTATAACCTGACCCATGCTCAACGGCAAGCAAAGTCGAAGGTGGGTTTGTGCCTATAGCACAGTAACGCTAGGCCTGTACCTTTAGTACAATGACCAGGCACTCGTTGTGCCAACCGCTAACAATTCTTTTCCACCAATTCACATCTCATCATTATACATCAATCGTTAGTCACACCGGTCATTGGCAATGACCACGATACTCATCACCATTCAATCAAACAACACATAATCAATCAATAGCAATCAAGACATAACAATAACGACACGTACTACACATAAATTCCTAGAAACGGTATTCAAAACATCAAACGAGACTCATACACGACAAACGAGGTACAACGGGACACAGGGAAACATCAAATCGGGAAAAACATCACGACGCACATCAACTTTCCAGCGGGTGCGCGGCGGGTGGAGGACCACCCGCCGACGGTAATGCGTTGGAGTGGCTACCAGCATTATTCGCTGAACAGATATATTTGGCTTTCTGGCACAGAGGAGTAACTCTGGAGTGCACTAGTTGGACCCGAAGCTTAGCTAGTTCAGTTCCTTATCGGCCTGCGTGCCATGATGATGTATTGACATTGATTTGAGGATTTATAAATGTTTAGTTAGTTTAGCCTGTGCATCTGAGTTCTCTAGCTCAGATGTGGCATAGCACCCCAAACCTTTATGTTTAGTTATGCTCTGTTTCGGGATTTAATTGATTATTGCCCTTATTTCATAAGTACTCAAAGTTTTAAATTTTAGGGGTGTTACAGTTGGTATTAGAGCCTAAGTTTGACCCTAAGATAAGACTCTTAAGACAAGACTTTAGGACATTAAACTTGAACTCTAGGTATTAGGAACATAGGATTCAGGAAACTTAGGTCGCGCGGTGAGATTGTGAGTCTACCTAGATTACATGCCTAACTTTCCCCTCACTCTATTCTGCACCTAATTTAAAGAATCGCCCCTACGCTTATCGCATCAAGGTAAGGGTGCAACACACTAACCCCCATTACGATAAACGTTGGCCTTGCAGACCATCAGGATGGCACCTACAAGAAGTCAGTCAAGAACCCCCAAACCCTCCGCTCACGAATCTCTAGCTCATAATCTACAACAATTAACTCAAGTCGCCCAAGCACTAAAGCGACGCAGTCCTCCGTAACAACAACTGACCACCACCAAACGGAAACTCGGAATATTGCTCGACAAGTTTCGAACCATCGGGCCCACCTTCTCAGGGGAAGAAGACCCCACGATCCTCGAAGAATGGATCCGAACCTTCGACAAAATCCTCGGGCTAGTGGAGTGCCTAGAGGAACGCCGCGTAGAGATAGCCTCATTCTACTTCGGACAAGAGGCCGATCTTTGGTGGATCCACGAAGGACCCACTTATAGGCAATAACCGAGGTTCAACTGGGAATGCCTAAAAAGCACGGATGCGAGAACGGTTCTACCACCGCACACGTAAGGGCAACCATGTACGAGGAATTTCTCTACTAAAACAAGGAATGGCCACCGTTATGGAATACCACAAACGATTCCCGAGGTGGCTCGTTTCGTGCCCGAATTAGTTCCAACATAGACAACCAAGATAGAGAAGTTTGTGTCAGGCCTCAACTTTGAAGCCCGAAAGGCCCTGATTGTAAGCAGGCCACCGAACCCTTAACGAAGCCTAACGCCACGCGCGCCAACCTCTATCGAATCCAACTACTACAACGGGGAGTTTAGGAACAGATCCGTAAAAGAAACACAGGAGGCAGGGCGTCACCCTGTAAAAAGGAACTAGAAACGACCCAAACACGAGGCCGGTCAACTAACTACAGCCAAGGGCCACCCATGAGAAACAACGAAGCAACTACAAAACCATTCCTTTGCCAAAGATGCAACAAGGACCATAGAGCAAGGACTGCCTGGGGGAACCCCTGGCGATGCTTCAACTGCGAGGGAGAAAGACACAAGTCTTCCAGTGCACTCAACCCCCAAACACACGGCCTACAATCATGGGCCAACAAGGAGGCACAAACAACCAAGGGAGCTACGATACCCGGAAAAGTATTCGTCATGAGCGCATCCAGGTTGATCTTGAAAATGAAGGCAAACTTCGACATGGAAAACGCCCCTGTAAACGACCTCTAGTAAAATCGGCTTTTTAATTCAGTTATTTAGAATTTTTATTAAATCGAAAGACAGCCAAATAAATCAGCGTAAAGAGGAAGACTAAACATCTCCATTTGATCCACGGAGCACAAACTCCAACACGAATGGGTGAAGGACAAGGTCCAAGGAATCCGGTCAGCAACTTGCAACATCGGGTCAAAAGAAGGATAGACAAACCCAAGGGATGAACACAACAAAAAATTAATGCTAACTAATGGGATGACGAACGTTAAATCTCTCACTTATAAGACTTACGAAGCTTTAAACCACTAACATGAGTATTTTCCTTAAAACCTCAAGGGAACACTCCCTTCTAAAACCGCCCTCCAAATCCCTAAAACCCACAAAACTCCAAATCAAAAACCCTTTCTCTTCTTCTCTTCTTCTTCTTCTTCCTCTCTTTCTCCTCTCTCTCGCGTCTAGCGCCGCCGCACCACCCGTCGCACACCCCCAAACGCCTACGCCTCACCATCCATCGCCCACCCCAACAGCCGACTGCCTCAACTCATCCACGCGGAGACACCGTCGACGCCATCACAATAGCCGAAGACCCGATCGCAACCAAGCAACAGCATGCTACACGATCGGCGGCTCACAATCACGTCGCTTCCCGACAACTCTACTGCCGCGCAACATCCTCGGCTCCACCATTGTAACACCCCCAAACATACGCTTAAAACAAGTCCTTAACACATGCAGGTTAAAACTACAAATACACTAGCACAGCGAAGATAAAGGATAACATGGATTAGGAATCCAAAACAGGGTTATGCCACGTCTTACCTCACAAGGCAGAACCGCTAAGCAACAATCTCAAGTGTATCACCATTCGAAAACACAACAACTAAACCATGGGCCAACGGCAGGCCACAAAACATGTTAAGAGTACGGTGCTAAGCTACGGCCTAGACATTGCACGCCGACTACTCAACACCTGAAAGATACAAAGATAAACATCATGGCGACCCCGAGTCAGCGAATAATGCTGGTAACCCACCTAATACTGTTAGTATCATAAATAGGTAGATATATAAATATGAAACAGTTTTGAAATCGGAAATACATATCATATATATATATATACAGTACTAGTAGTATATTATATATAATATATTATTATAATAAATATATATAAAGTATATATATACATATAAAAATTATATATAACTATATATATATATATATTAATATATAATAAAACCAAGACACATGACGAAACATAGATCCCAACTCACAAGGACAACACCGGGAACACATCCCAAAACCACAAAGGTAAAGAATAAAAAAAAAACACACAAGGATAAAGACTCACGCAACGGCAACACAATTGCCAAAACACAAAGCATCCGTACTACACACGTCACGAGAAGAAGAGAACTCACACAGCAGCAGCTTCACAAAGCCCCTCCGTGACATCACCGGCATCACGAGTTGAACTGCCGTTCTTATGCATGTTCCAACCTTATAGCTAGCACCCAATTCATGTCCTTAGGTGCCAACCATTAACTCTGGAAACCCTGTACAACCAAGTCCAACCTTATTCCTCCGGACCAGTCGTGCCCCACCTATAACAACTAACGAAAGCCACCAATTCACGGCAACACATGCGATAACACAATGTTCATCCCCAGTCACTGGACACAGCCACAACTCTATAAAATCACGTCACGGCCCCACGAGGACCGCTGCAATACCTTGGTGACGAGTGTCCCATACACTAATCGTGCATATCCAGGTAGAGCCACACACGCACCACCACTCAACGACTCACACGAAACAAACAACGGATTGCAAAGAAGGTACGAAACATACTCAACAAGAGAAGGTCCCCCATACAACAACGACGCTAGCATTACGAATAATATTACTAGCAAGGCTCAACATAAGAGGAAACTCAAGATAGTTCCGGAACACACAAGATCACCACACGGTTTCAACGAGAACACAATGTTGAACACTTAGGGCACAATTCACAACACCAAGATCCTACATGGTAACCTATCATAAAGCCTAGAACCGTACGTAAAAATCAAGAAAACGTCAAATAGTTCCACCAAAGAACAACGGGAGTCAAAAGATCAACACCAAGACCAAACGAATCACGGGGAACAAATCCCGATCCAACTCCACCGTGTTCCCCGCGGGTGGACCCACGGGTAGTGCCCCACCCGTGGTGTACCCGCGGGTACACAACCCACAGGCACACGTTCCCCGCGGGTAGGCCGGCGGGTGGTGCCCCGCCCGCCGTTCGCCCGCGGGTACTTCCTGTACCACACAAATCCCTTTGGGGATTTTTCTCCTCCGAACACAAATTCAAGTCAAAACATGCCAAATCTCACCAAGCACAACAAAATGACTTGAACCAAGGAAATGCCAAGCAATGGCACAAAGGAATCCTAAACACAAGCTCTAGATATGCAATATCACAAGATAAATGCATTAAACTCTCACATTTCACAACAAAGAACATGTAGAAGCCAAGAAATCATATATAGGTAAGCAAAATAGATTTTGTAGAGCATGGGTACCTCTTGAAGACCAAAAAGACTCTTCTTACACCACAAACAAGCTCTCCACTAAGCTCACTAGCCACCCACTTCAAGATCAAACCAAAAGATCATAAAGATCCAACCTTTAACAAAAAGACAACTAAGATGGAAACCAAAAAGACTAGGACAAGCCTAGATATTACCCTTCTAGATGCCAAAATAGAGGAAAGATTGAATCTTGAAAGCAAAACTTGAATCTTGACAAAGGCTTCTTTTGGCTTGAAGAACAAGCTACTCTTATTTTTCTAAGAGAGAAGGTAGAGATATTTCTAGGGAATGTAAGGGATGAAAATGAAGAAGTCTTCTAGGTTTAGGTTACAAGACTAGCTCATGTGAAAAGACAAGGTTACCCTTACTAACTCTTAGAAAGTGTAAGGAACAAGGGAACTCCTCTCAAAGCACAAGGTACAACACCACTTAACGATTGACTAGTCAAATTCTATCATTGAGTATCAAAAATTAGGATTTTAGGAATCAATTCCTCAAAAGAAATAGAATTATACTAAATTAATTCATGGTTTGGAGTATGGATTTTTGGGTGTCACAACCAAGATCCGACGCGCCTTCGCCGCTGACCCCGGAGCGCCACCGAAGTTGAGCCACGCCGCCGCCCTCGTCTCCGGAGTCTCACCGGAGCCTCGCCGAAAAACTTCGTTGGAGAACGTCAAGCCACACTACCACCGCTTCTTGGAAAGATCTCACAATGCCAAAAAAGCCGTTGGTAACCCGGACCCCAGAATGGAAAACACGACTACACAGTGGTCGGAGGTAAAGTCCCCGAACCCGACCAATTCTCTCCGGAATTGGTCGATATGCTTAATTTCCAAGGGCTTTTAGATACCTATCTCATGATGTAAAAGAGATACGTACCCTTAGTTGGTGAGAGAGTTCTATTGCCACTTGATAGTCCACCAAGTGGGGGGATAGGTTGGAGTCACCTCCAAGGTCCGGGGCAAAGAAATAGTACTCTCCGAGGGCCGCTTGGCCAAACTCCTGAAATTGACCACCACGGGTGTGTCAGACTATGACCGAAAAGCATGGATCGGTACCCAAGCACGGGGTACAAGGATTACCTCGGGTACCTACTAGGAAAAGAAGATGGCTTCACTTCGGCCACCGGCCAAACAGGAAATGGCTAACCGCCGAACAAAAGTTGCTAGTCATGATTGTAAATGACAGCTTGTTGCCCACGAACAACAAGAGCAAGGACGTGGGGAGCTTAGAGTGCACCTTTGCGTATTTCCTTAAGCATAATGTCAAGTTCAATCTGCCCGCCCTTATGTTAAAACACATGGAATTCTGCAAGTCTAGCAACCAGCTCAACTTACCCTACGGGATGATCCTAGGTTGGATCATGGAAAGGAAAGGGGTGGACCTAAGCCACACGAAAGCCAAACCGTGAGTGGGATGGTTTTCAATGCCCAGAACCTCCGCCGCAATGACATCTACCATGTCGGAGAGGGACAATACATCACCCTCGAGGAGGTTTGCCTGAAGCCCACGGAAGAACGACGAGAGTTGGTTGACCAGTTGGAAATCTCTAACAAGAAACTGAGACGGGCAATGCAAGGATGTGGGGAACAAGGGGAATAGGAAGAAGACAGTGACCCTAACCCACCTGCACCCGCACAAGGAAGAGGGAACTCGGAAGGCCAAGATGAAAGATCCGTCAATGAGCGCATCCTCGCGCAATCACCCGGCAGAACCGAATCATGGATGAAGGATTCTCATCCCTAATCCTCGCAACACACTCATTAGATCGGAGAGTGGCAGCAATCGAGGCCATGTTGGGCATGCGTGGGGCGTCTAGCTCAGGAGTAGGAAACCAAGGTAGACCCAAACTTTCCAAAACACCACCTCACCAGGCTCCACTCTACCCCCGGCAAACGACACGTGGAGCCACATTTCCTAAATTCAGGAGGCCAAATACATGATGTCCAGGGGTGAAAGAATGATCCACACACAGGCTTCGGGGACGAAGCCTCTTGTAAGGGGGGGAGGGTGTAACACCCCATGTTACGGCCTCTAACCCAAACTAATTATTTAATTACTCACCATTAAAAGAGAACTGAACTCCCTTGATTAATTAAAAAGGGTCCACCATGAATCATGGACCCTTATCCCTAAACCAAACCCCAGTTAGGACTCTTAGATATATATATAAGGACATAGAAGGCACCTAGAATTCACACCACAATAGATTTCACCACACAAGAATTCCAAAAATCCCCCTATCACCAAACGTAGGAGAATTCACAAAGAAGAGATCTTAGAAAAAGAACCTTAATAGCTAAGGATTCTAATTAAGGCTAAGAGGTAACCCATGTCTCAACAAAACCTATTTTCCTTGCTATAATCTTCTTCATTGGCTCCTTTGATATATGCTTCTATGCTTGTGTATTGATAAGGCTTTTATGATGATTATGAGATAATCTTGATGTTTATGAGATGATCTTGATAATTATGTGATCTTGATAATCTTGATGTTTATGAGGTGATCTTGATATTTATGTATTGATCTTAATAATCTTG
>VALG01007844.1:0-16048 GCA_009835305.1 Ipomoea purpurea | reverse complement strand
ACATTTGGCTCATCATAACTATACTTAAAGAATAGTTCCTAATCACGTATTCCCTTCCCTAATGGGTGGCATAAACTACTGTGCGACTGGAGTGGTGGGTGTGGGAGGATGTGGATGCTGTGGATCCCCATCATGTTGGTTATATGAGGCCATTTGAGTGAATTTCCCCGGACTATAAGGGTTTCGGAAGTCCGGTTTGAAGACCGAATGTAATGGTTCCCAGGGCTAAGTTGGAAGTCGGTTTGAAAGACCGAATGTGTATTGTCCCGACTGAGGGTTTGGTAAAGTGGGTTGAAGGCCAATGGATTGTTCCTGAGCTAAGGCTCAAAAGTGGCTGAAGGACAAATCGATGATAACTTCTTGGGTCTGCGGTCCAACTATGGGCCTCGGTGCTATACCACCGACCCTGGAACGCGCACGGACGGTGTGTAGGCCAATAAGCCTGAGGAAGGGTGGTAGTTTTACCCGATCTGATGTAACTCGGTGCCAGTTGTGTTAGGGCTACAGCTGGCTGCACGCAACAAGTAATTGATGGGACAACGGTGGTGTAGGCCCATAGTCTCCGAGGATCTTTCGCCCACTCGACTTTGAGTATTATGGCTCCGCGGTGTGTCGGGCTTGATCCGCTAATGGTCCATCCGGATGTACCCATCGGCAGTGTGTAAGGGGTCGGTATGTCCCACCTTGCAAAAGGGATTCTGCGGTCCAACGACTGGTGCGGTCAGCGGTGTGTCGGATCGTGATCCGACGTTGAGTTTTCGTCAGCGGTTTTAAAGGGGTTTGGTTGCGATAACTCCCCTCATACACGGTACTGAGGTAAGGGTGCTAGCGAGGGCTGTGTGTGGAATGCTATATGCATTTAACCCATTGTTTCGGTTGGGGCAGTGCGAGTTGGTCAGTGGCGCCATCAATTGATCTATGGTGATTACGATATGTATTGTGTGTAATGATGTTTTGATGAAAGTTTTGAAAAAGTGAACTTTGCACCATTTTGACGCGATATTTGGATGATTAAGGATTAAATCATTCTACCTTTAACTATCTATTTACCTGTTTGGATGTGCTATTCCCTACTTGTTGAGTTCATTTCCCGGTTATTTAAATAGCTAGAGTCTTCCTAAGTATATTATTAAATCATTCTTTGCTTTCTAAATGGTGTTTCTCTTATTATCTATAGCGGGATAAGTAAAATTGGGACTGGTCTTTGGGTAATTTACGTAATATTGTCATTAATTCAGGGCGCGTTGGATCGTAGGGGGTTACAGCATCTCTTTTGCTGAACGATTATCTATTTTGGCTTTTTTCAGGCACAGTATGAGCTCAGTCGGACACTGGAGGGACCGCCGCTTAGAGATTCGGTTATTAGCGTAGAGTAGCTTTAGGGTTTCCCTTTCGGTCCTGCTTTGTGACATTAAGTTCATGTATACTTTGACAGGTCATTGAGGAGGTTAGTTTATGTAGCTTGTGCACCTGGGTTCTCCTACGCTCAAGGTGTGGACATACACACCCTATAGTGGCGGTGTCTTATGGTTAATAATTTTTTTCGGGATTTTAATTTGAGGGATATATCTTTATATATATAGTGTTTGGAAAATGGTCGCTAAAATTTTCGGGTGTACATGGGCTTATTTTTTTTTTTTTTATCGTTAACACATGCCTCTAGTTTTAGCTGCCATTGATATTGTGGCGGGGAGATGGGGCTAATTCGTATAAGGTTCTTGACTCCGGTCTATAATACAAATGAGATAGTTGAAGTCTTGCTTAGAGGCTTACCATGGGTACCTATTATTTCAGTGAAATAGGGTGAGCGTTTGATATGCATTACATTAAATGACACGACTATATGTGGGGCCATCAGGGGTTGAGTTGCAACCGTGTCCGCACGCTCTAGTGCCCTTCTTACTCTTGGCAAAGACCATAAAATCTCTCCATTAGTGTCACTCTAATATGTAGATGAATATTTCTTTAATGTGCATGTCATTTGGTGATTGTAACTGGTTAGTTTTGAGTAAAAAGTATATCCCACTACAAGAAAATCATGAATCACAACAGAAACATTCTTCGCGACGGACGTAATCCGTTTGTTGATACGCGATGGTTTTTTTGCTACGGAACGTGTTCCGTCATGATTTTTTGTCAAAAATGGTGACAGAATTTAATTCTGTAGTGAGTTTTGGCACAAAGTAAGAAAACATTCGTGAAATTTTGGCGCCCACATTTTGGTGACGATTTTTGCGACGGAATTAAATTTTGTCACCACAATGGCGACGGAAAAGGCAACGGCCGATGGTTCCATTGCGGTTTTGCGACAAAATTGACGACGATAATAAATTCTGTTGTGATATTTGGCGCAAAGTGGAAAACAATCCCATGTAATCTTTGCACTAAGGAATTGACAGCGGAGGCTAACGACGAAACTTGCGACGGAATTATTTTTCTGTCGCAAAAATATTTAAATTGTGAAGTAATGTTTATTTTCGCTACAGAAGAGGACGACGGAATCAATTCTGTTGCAATTATGTTGACACGTTTGGCGATTGGAAATGGTGGCCTACATGTTTGTCGCGCTAGGGCTATGGAATTGGCAATAGAAATTAATTTAGTGTTGGATGTTTGACCGAAAGATAGATTTGACATTCGAGGTTTGCGACGGTACTTGCGACGATCGTTCTTCTTCTGTAGTAAAATATTTAATTTTTTAAGTAAAGTTTATTTTTGCAACAAAATGAGACGACGAAATCAATTCCGTCGCCAATATGTTAACACATTGGCGATAGAAAATGCGATGCCCAACATGTCCGCCGCGTTATGGCAATGGAATCAGCAACGAAAATTAATTCAGTTGCGATGTTTGCGCAAAGATAGATTTGACGTTTGAGGTTGACGATGGAATTTGCGACGATCATACTTTTCCGTCACTGAGAATATTTATTTTTTAAGTAAAGTTTATTTTCGCTACAGAATGAGACGATAGAATCGATTTCGTTGCCAATAGGTTAACACATTGGCGACGAAAAATACGACACCCACAATGTTTGTCGTGTTACGGCGATGGACTTATCAACGGAAATTTAATTATGTTGCGATGTTTGGCGAAAAGATAGATTTGACGTTTGAGGTTGGCAACGGAACATGCGACTATTGTTATTTCTGTCAGTACATATTTAATTTTTTGAGTAAAGTTTATTATCGCTACAAAATGAGACGATAGAAGCGATTCCGTCGCCAAATATGTTGACACATTGGTGAATGAACATGCAGTGCCCACATGTCCTCCGCGTTACAATGATGGAATCAACAACGAAAATTAATTTTGTTGCGAAGTTTGGCGCAAAGATAGATTTCACGATTGAGTTTTGCGACGAAACTTGAGACGATCGTTCTTTTCCGTCGCGAGAATATTTAATTTTTTAAAGTAAAATTTATAACTTTTTAATGGTAAAATTTTAGGCTAGGTTTGGTATTACAAGTGGAAAATTTTCAAAATATAATGTAAAATTAAAATTGCATATAGATTATTAAAAATTATTAATGTTATTAAAATTTATATATAAAAACGAAATATGAGGTTTATTTATTTATAAAGTTTTTTAATTAATAATTATGTTGATTTTTTAAGATAAAGTTATGACTATAAATATTTGAAATTACAAAAAGAATTGATATTTTATTTGAGTAATTACTAAAAATAATAAAATATATTAAATAATTAATACAAAGTACTTAAAATTACAAAATTTTAAGAATTTCTTAATAAATTACATTAGTAATTGAATTACGAATCATCACAAAATTAAAAATTTGAGACTTTTTTTTTAATTAACAAAATACCATCCATCGTGACAAATAAATCCAATCCGCATCTTCTGTTGCATAAATCCCCTCCGTCTTATTCGTTTCTCCGTGTCTTTGGTTGTCTGTGCTATCCTCACTTGCGTCGCTAGAATTGTCACAAAATGTCTTACATGTATTCTCTATGTGTCTTCCTAGGCTATCCTGAGTCATTTAAGGGGTATAGGTTTTCTCCGTGTGTCTTATGATGTTCACAGTCCCTTTTTGACTAGGAAATTATCTGAAACTGTTTATATGAAGCAACCGCCTGGATATATTGATAAATAGTTCCCTAATCATGTTTGTCTATTAAAACGTTCTCTATACGGATTAAAACAAGCTCACAGAGCTTCGTTTATTCGTTTACATACCTTTTTGATGGCAGCAGGGTTTAAAGCTTCAAAAACAGATGTATCTTTGTTTTACTACTCACAGGGTTCAGGTTTCATTTATGTTATTGTCTCTGTTGATGACATTCTTGTAATGGTCAATGAGCACAGTCTCATCAATACTCTTCTAACTGCACTGTCATCTACATTCAAGATTATATTAGGGTCTTGGCGTACCTGGCTTCTTCCTAGGGATTGAAACCATTAATTGTAAGGATGGAATTTTGCTCTCTCAACAAAGATACACGACAGATATCTTAAAACGGGCTAGCGTGACAGACTGTAAACCTTTAGCCACCCCCATATCTATTTCAAAACCCACTGTCTTCAATAATGATTTATATGATGTTGCCACATAGTATAGGAGTTTGGCTGGTGCTTTACAATATCTTATAGTTACTCGCCCAGATATGTCCTTTGCAGTAAACTAACTGTGTCAGCACATGCATGCGCCTACAATCTCTCATTGGGAGTAGTTGAAACGTGTTCTAAGGTATGTAAAGGGAACTATCACCTCTAGTTTGCGAATTGGGCAATCTGTATCTAGAGAATTACATGCTTTCTCAAATTTTAATTGGGCTGGCTGTCCTGGGGATTGTAAGTCAACCAGTGGGTATGCTATTTTTTTGGTTCTAATCTTATATCATGGGTCTGCAAGAAACAACACACTATTGCTAGATCATCTACATAAGCCGAATCTAAAGCTTTAGCAGATGTCTGTTCTGAGGTAATTTGGACTCTCTCGCTCCTACGAGAAATCGGTATAACTAATGTGCCCACTCCCAAGCTATGGTGTGATAATCTTGGAGCTACATATATGTGTGCAAATCCTATTTTTCATGCTCGAACCAAGCATATAGAAATTGATTATCATTTTCTTAGAAACAGAGTTGCGAATGGAGATATACAGGTAAACTTTATTTCAACTAAGGCTTAATTGGCAGATATCTTTACAGAGGCTCTACCTGGTCCTCAATTTTCTTTTCTTAGGGACAATCTACAAGTCACCAGTGTACTTGTGTTTGAGGGGAGTATTAGGACTCTATGTATTTGAGTTAGATTATGATTCCCTATCTCAATCTCCCTGAGACTTCGTCCTTATATATACTTGTAATCTGTACAATTGTAATTAACATTATTCATACAATTCATTCAGTTGTCATCGTCATATTATATCTGAACTATTAGTGTACCTTTTTTAGGTAAATAGACTTATTATATGTATTCCTACATTTTTATGTAATCCTTAGTTCACTGCAAGTCAATATACATAATTAATATTATTCTTCTCTTTCTTTATTTATTCATACGTACATAGTGGAACTAACATGGTATCAGAAGGTTTCAATTGCTCAATGCTTCTTCATCTTTGTTGATTTCTTTTGGCACTGCATCCCAGTCTCTAAAGACGGCTACAACAACACCTACAGACTCTCTCCATGCATTCACTAATCAAGACGAATTTACCATCAACATTGGTCATGATTATGCCATTCAGTGACAACTTTGTCATACGGAACAACTTTGCTACAAGCTTCACGGGTATCCCCCGGACCAAATTCTATAAAAAGGGAAAGACTAAGGGGGCGTTTGGTTCAAGGGAACTCAGATTACTTGGAAATCTGAGAATGGTAATGTTATATTACCATGTTTGGTTTAAGTAATCTGAGATAAAAGGTAATGCAAGATTACTGCCACGTAAGAAATGTGTCTATGTTTGAGGTAATCTGAATACGAAGTTTTTATTAGGTAATGTGAGATTACTTTTCAATATTCTAAAATTTCCATAATTTATTCTTCTTTTATTAATAATATTCATCAGATAGAGAGACACATTCAATATTTCACCAAGCTGAGAAACACGATCTCTATTGCATCGCTTCTCCATTTTTCTCTTCATTGAAGTTCTTCAAAGGTGAGTTTTTTTTTCTCTCTTGAAATCTAAAGCTTAATTTGTTATGTGTTTTTCATATATTTGTGTGTATGAACTATTGTTCTGCTACCAATTTCTAAGATTTTTTCCTATCGAATTATTTGTGCTTTCTTGCTTTGTTATTTTCTTATTGTTAGGAATCTTTCTAATTATTGTTCTATTTTGTGATGAATTATTTAAGGAGTCCATTTTCATTTAATGTATTTGCAGACCCTATATTTTTGATATACACTAGATATTCTAATAGCCTTGTTTACACTCGTAAAAATCCGCTTCAGTTCTTCTTCGGTTTATGCAATCTGATTTCAATTCATAGTTGTTTGCATAAGAATAATTCGAAATGAGATAGATTTATGCATAGAGGTTAAAGTTCCATCAGGCGTGAACTATCGATGCAATTGTACGTGACCTTGTGACGCGAAGTTTAATGATAACTATATTGTGTTGATTCATAAGACTATATATGCGTGAATTACGTACTATATAGAAGTGATGTTAATAGTATACAATGAATAGAATTTATGACATATATGCGTGATCTGTGTAATATGAGATAGAATATAGTGAACTACTTAATAAGCAGTGTATAAAATATAAAAAATGAGTTGTTACAATGTGCGTTGTGTTGTTACTTTATATTAAAAATAATATATAATAAATGAAAATAAAGATATAATAAAAATAACATATATAATATATTATATTATATAGTTATATATAGTAATATAGTACCACAATGTGTATATAATATAATAAAAGGCTAAATTGTAGGGCAATGTATTAAACAGGCAGTGATGTTTATATTATGACCATATGATCAAGCAATCTAAACGACAGAAGGCGTAATTTATTAAATAGAGAAGTATATATACGATTATTGTAAGATGGGGAGATAGAAATAATGATAAATTATCGTTTACATGGATTACGGAAGTAATGAAAGGTAATTTTCTATTCTGTTCTGTTCTATATATGTAACTACGGAGAGAAATCAGAGAACTGGTGAAGAGAAGAGTCAAGAAGCGATCACATGCATCGGGAAAGATTCAAAGACCAGCGAACGGTATCAGCAGGTACGGAGAAGGTCGCGGATAGTTGTAGGTCCTGAGTATACACGGAAAAAGCCCAAATAGAGAGAAGAAATTAATTTTATTTTGATCATAATAATAATCGTTTGTTTATATCATGGAATGTGTATATATCGGTTTTATATGGATTGAATTGTCGGGGGTGCGATAGGTCGATGTTGATGCGTGAACACAGTGCGAAATTGAATCATTGTCTACAAAAAACGCGTATCTAGCAACGGATTTAGCGACGGAAACTTTCCGTTGCTAATGTAGACGACAAAAACAACATTTTAACGACGGATTTTAAATTTTGACTTGAAATTGCGACGGATTAGCGACGCTAGCGATGAATATTGCGACAGAATATTTCCGTCGTTAAATCCGTAGCTAATCTTAGCGGCAAATTTTGGCGAAAAATATATCAAATTAGTGACGAATTAGCGACGGTTTGTTCGCGGGCTTACTCTAAAAATTATAAAATTGTAATTTTTAAAATTTAGCGACGAATTCTATATTCCGTAGCTAAATATAGCGACGGATGGAATAATCCGTCGCTATATAACGACAGATTGTAAATCGGTTCGCTAACTTTGCAAGACTAAATTTTATATTATAACTTAGCGACGGATCCGTAGCTATCGTTAAATTAAAAAAGAAATTATAATCCTTAATTTCTAAACCTACACGCCCCTAATCTGATCTTCACCCAGCAATACTACTCTCTCTATCTCGCCGCCTCGACGCTTTTCACTCGACCTCTGTAAAACCTAATTCCTAAGCAACAGAAACCTCCGGAAGCAAAGCCAAAGGAGCAAACGCCGCATCATTGATCCAATGGCGACCGCCGTCTTGCTCAGATCTCTCCATCGCCGCGACCTTGCTACCTCCTCTCTCTGTGCCTACAAAGTCGTAAGTTCTTCGCATGTATTCTCTTCGATCATTTCTACGTATTGTCCATTTCTTCCTTGTTGGATTCAGTATGGATGTACGTTAAGGTAGTATTCTCTGGTTGAATAACAGGTTTCTAGGAATAGCTTTGATTTTTTATTTTTTTGAATTTATGCTCCTGAGAGTTAGCTCTTTGGAGTGTTATGTTGTAAAACCTTGTTGAATTGTTTAATGAAAGTCTAATTATTTGCCTAGTTAGATGGAATATACAAGTTTGAACTGTCTCTTATCCAAATATCTATTGCATCTAGTATTGCTCTATATCAAATTATCAATTATCTCTGTTGTATTTAGCTTTGTTGGAACTAAATGTGTATTCAACCATCAACAATGGAATGTGCAGTTTGCTGCCAACACTAATCCCTCAATTGGAAGTGCTAGATGGGCTAGGCTGCCAACACTGTATGTTTGGTTGGGCTATCTCATCTATTTTATCTTGATTATTATGGCAAGTATATTATATTCAATGAGATTTTGCAGGTGATTGTGTACACAGGAAAAGAGTGTTATTCTATTCACTTATCCTTAAGCTGTAAGTTAATATACTCTTCTCCTTGATTCATTCTATTTGTACAAGGTTAGCCACAAGTGTATTCTTTAATCCTTATTCCAGACACTTTGGCATTTAACTGTCTGTATATACATTTTTTGCTATCAGGTGTGAAGATTTTGCACTACCATTGATAAGTGTTTGAGCAAGAGTTACTTGTGTTGTGTGTGTTAAAGTTTTAGCAGAAGTTCTTATTGGAGCATTGAAAAAATGTCTAGTGGAGAGATTAAGAAAGTTTCTTTTCAAGATATTCAACTGGTAAGCTTTCGGTTATAGCTAAGGCAACATGTATTTGCGTTCTTTCTTGATTAGAAAATGAAATGGGTTGGATAAATCAATTAGGAAGAATGATATAATGTTTAGTAATAGTAGATAAGAACTGAAAAGTAGATTGAAACCCAGTTGGATTGAAGTTATTAAAAAGGATATGCTAACTAAACTGGTCTTGCAGCATACAAATTGAAATTTCATGGTTTCATTGTCACTGTACTTGAATCAGATGGGAGAGCTGGAGGGAAGCTGAGAAGTGTTTCCCAAGATGGCCTAATATGTAAGTGTGCATGTCTAATTGACTGAATACATTATGGGTGTAGCGAAATTTAGCTAAGTGTGGGTATTGCTTTCCTTTTCCCTATAATATTTAGTCAAGGAAAAAGCTTGACTTTTAATTTAATAGACATTAAGTCTACTCCATGCAGATTTAACATTCTTTTGAATGATTCTTCAGAAGGAAAGTTAATGCATTTGTGGGATACCATATTGTCTATTTTTGACATTTGAGTCTATGATTGATGAGTATTGTTACTCTTTCTATATGAACGATACATTGAAGGTGGAACCAATCAGTTTAATTTTTTCTCTAAATATGATATAGAGATCTGTTCGTGGGGGTCAAAGTTATTCTGCAAAAGGATATAGTGATGACACAAGTGCATCAAGGTTTGTTTGTTTTCTTTTGTAATTGAGTTTTATCTTTCAATTTGGATTATTCCTTAATTGCCTGTTGGGGAGGAAGAAACATTGTTGAAAGATATGTTTATAGAGTTAGCATTCAATGCATATATATCTCATAAATAGAGGTGTATGCCATTGTTAGTTATTATATTGAGCTACAGTATGCTTTTTTTATTTTATTTCTTAAAACTAATTTGCATTCCAATTGTAATTTATTCTCCTTTTTTAAACAATAACCACAAGTCAGATAATAAATTAAGTCAAAGCAACATATTCTCAAAAAGGAAAATCTAGTAGACTGTATAGCCAACGGAAAGGGAATTATTATTATTATTGTTTTTTTTTTATGCAATTGCGATAACAATAACCTTCTTACATATATGGAATTATGGTTGTAGATCTGCTAGTGCATCACCAATAAAAGCTTGTAGAAGAAGACGACGGCGCGTTAGCATGATTCTAGAGATCAGTGATAATATTGTAAAGGTTGATCAGGGCTTTTTTATGTTCCAAAAGTAAAAACACTTTTTTGTTCGAGAAGTAAACCTAGGAGATGTTCATATTTTGTTTATTAATATATGTGGTACTGTTTCTAATGATGTAACATTATATAGTGCTATACTTTTGTTATTTCTGTTGAGTTTAATGTTTTAATATAATAATATATAATTTACAATTATATTATTGAAGTATTATGTTATTATATATTTAATGCAGGTATGTGATATTAATTAGCGAGTAAATTTTATTTTTCTAATTTTTAAAATCTGTAGCTAAGTATGTAATAACCATAAAGAATGACAACAAAATAGCGACGAAATTTCTATTATTAAATTTAGCGACGGAAAATTCCGTCATTATTCTCTCACAAGTTTTGCCATTAAATCGTCGCTGAAAGAAAAATAGCGATGGATTAATTTTCATTTAGTGACGGAAAATTCCGTTGTTAATTATAGCGACGGAAATAAATCGCGTCGCTAAAATCTAGCGACGCGCCTTTTTGCGACGGATAGATTCCGTCGCTAAACACTTTAGCGACGGATTTTTTCTTATTTAGCGACGGAATTAGTCCGTCGCTATTTCAACATTTTTTTTTGTAGTGTGTGGTGCATATTAATGTAGTATAGTGTTTTTTTATCTGGTTTGATATTTTTCTGGTGGTGAGATAAGTCACTGTTGTTGTTACGATGTTGTGTGTTATTGTGTTAGTATAGTGTGTAAGTTGAATGATTGTGGTGCATATTAAGTAGTATATTATTTATGTGTTGTAGTTACCAAATGTCATGCATTGGTTATTTTAGTGTGTTATTATATATATACATGGTGTGCAGCTATTATTATGGACCCGATGGGCTTCGTTTGTGATAAAGATACGTCAATTTGATCCGGTGTAGAAGGCAGGTGGTGTATGCAATACAGAGCATTCCACTGATGGTGGTCATGTTGATGGTTGCGTAGAAGGAAGTGGAGTCAGTGTGATGAAGGGAATTCAACTGATGTTGCTGTAGAGACTAGTGGCAGGGTGGCAGTGAACATTGTTTGACTGACGTTGAGGCGGAAGACAATGCATGTGTTTTGGAAACGTCTCCTGGGTTGACTAAGTATTGGCGTCCAGTTTGCACTGATAGTTTGAAGCCTGTGGTGGGGCAAACATTTGATTCATTGGATTGTGCATTGCTTTTTATAAACAGTATGCTGGTATGTTGGTTTTTATTGTAGACAGGGTACAATTCCGAGGAGGAGGATGGTGTGTTGTGGAGAACAGGTATTTTGTAGTCGAGAGGGGTTTAAAACGAGTAGTTATAGTACCAATCTACGTGTTGTTGGTGATGGTAAGCCTGTTGTTGTGAAAGACGGAGGGTGACAAATAGGTTGGCTGCAAGGCTAAGTGTGTTTAAGCGTAAGTCTAATGGACTGTTTGTTGTGCATTTTTTGGAGGAACGACACACTCATGTGATGTGTTCAATTATTGCTAAGCAGTTTTAAAGGTGAATCGTAGTCTTGATACTGGCCATCAAATTCATTCCAAGTTGTGTTCGGCAAATATTGGGTGTGTTCGGGCAAATATTGGGTATGTTCGGTCGTATAAGCTGTTTAAGGAGATTGTTGGTGAGTATTCCCAATGTTGGTGCTACTGGGGGTGGATTTTAAGAATTTCAAGCGTGATTTGAATGGCATACATATTGAATGATGATGCTCAACAATTCATAGATACGCTTTTAAAAGGCGTGAATTGTGTGAGGCTTTCGAGTTTGAATACGATTAATGACGTTGATCAACTTACAAGGGTTTTTTGGGCAGATGTAGTATCAAGGAAGAACTTTGCATTGTTTGGTGATGTTGTTTTATTCGATGCTACATACCGATACTAACAGGTTAGTAATTTATAGTATTGTGTATTTTGTATAAATATATTGGTGCTAATTTTTTTTCAAATAGTGTTTTGTTATATCTAGTATATCTTCAGTTTAGTTATCTGGGTTGTGCATTATGTAGGTATAATTTGGTGTTGTTCCCATTTACTGGAATTGATAACCATAAGAGATCCATCACATTTGGTGCTGGTAATTACGAGGGAAGACGTAGACTCATACGTTTGGCTTTTGGAGAGATTTAAGAAAACCATGCGTCATGAATCCTATTATGTGTCGTTACTGACCAAGATCTAGCTGTCAAGATTGCAGTTGCCGTCGTGTTTGATACATCAAAACATAGATTCTGCATGTACAAATAATGTGCAAGTTGGCGAGAAGGTTGGAACCGGTTTTAGCTAAGGACGAGGTGTTTAGGAGGAAGTTGAATGCATTGTTGGAACAAATCTATAGATTCCAAAACTTTTGAGGATTTTATGGAGTTGATTATAGAGGAATATGTTTGGGTGATAATGATTGGTTCATTACTTGTTTGAGTCTCGTACATTTTGGGCATCTCCATACCTTTCATGATGAGGTTTATGTCGGGATTTGTTAGGACAACATCTCGATCAGAGATTCAAAATATGTTTTTGGCAGTTTCTCCAATTGGTTCATTCCAGTTTGGTTGAGTTTTTGGTGCATTTTGATAGTGCTAATAGTGCCACAACGACCATGCACAAGCAAAATTGACTGCTACTCCTGAACTCAATGCTTTCCCTGTTTTGAAGACTCCATTGGCACTGAGAAACATCAATTCGGTAGCCTATACCATATCCTGCATTTTATGATGTGCAAGTAGGAGATATGTGAAGGTTTTTTTCTTTCAAGTGGTTCTTTGTGTAAAGTGTGGAAAGATGGTAAAGAAAGGCATGGTCCTGTGGAGTTTTTGTAGGCTGACCTGTATGCTATCATTCATCCGCAAGTTGTCTTGAGCGGCATGGAGGTTATTGGTTGTGTAGCAATTACTTTTATGTGTTTAAAGATCCGTGCCTTGAGAGAATTCCTTCTATGTATTTGTGTTCGGTGGAACAAAAGGTGCTATCTTGAAGCCAATATTGTGATATTATGATATCGGTTGTTGACCAATCGACTAAGTGGACCAAGTTTCAGGGTCTTCACTAAATCTAATGTCTGAAATTACTGCCTTGCGTGGGATGGCTGATGGTAATGCGTAGAACGGTTGGAAAAACTAAGACGGTTATTTGTGAGCAAAGGAGTTTTTTTATCAAAGATGGGTGTGAGCGAAACAACTGGTTAGCCTGGTAGCAGCAATGAAAAGTATGAATTAAATCATTTGGTGGTGAGTGTGCGCCAGAGAACAGTGGAGGTGCTGAATCCAATAAAGCGTAAAGAACAAGGCGGCGGGACGATGAAGAGTGCAAGGGAGAAAAGCTGTGTACAAGTGCGTAAAGCATCAAGGAAATGTCATACTTGGATGAATATGCCATAATAATACGACGGTCCCATAAATGGCAGAGTTTTGTGTTGTTTCTCCTTAGCGCCGAGGTACAATTATAGTCTTAATCCATGTTGCTGATATTTAATTAGCGGTAACAATTATTTTATTAATTTTTAAAATTAGCGACAGTAAATGATGGTAGTAGGCAACGAAATACAACGAAAAATCGCCAGTTAAATTTTAGCGACCGGATATCTTTTGTCACTAAGTTGTAGTTAAATCCACTTAAATTCAAATAATAAAAATTCCTAGCGACGGATAATAGTCGTGGTTAAATTAACGACGGAAAATAGCGACGGTTTGTCGGTCGCTATTTGTAGCGACGGAAAAATCCGTAGCTAAGTCGTTGCAAATGTCGTCGCCGTTACGTACTAGTAGAAGAGGAACGACGTTTTTTTTTTTTACTTTAGCGACGGAAATTCCGTCGCTAAGTATAGCGACCGAATCTTCGTCGTTATTCGGTCACAAAGATCGTCTTCAAATCCGTCGCCTAGTGAAATTTAGCGACGGATTTATTTCGGCTAACGACGGACGCTTCCGTCGCAAGATTTAGCGACGGAAAAATGTTGTGACGCTAAAGTCTAGCGACGGGGGTTTTAGCTACAGACGTAATCCGTCGCTATAAGGTTTAGCGACGGAATTTCCCCTATTAGCGACGGAAAAGTCTGTCGCTATTTTAGCGTTTTTCTGTAGTGTTAGTTGCACACGAAAAACTGTCTTTGTGTGTTTAGTTCACTTTCCGAAAAATTAGCTTTGTATAATAATAAATAATAATAATAATAATATAATAATAATAATAATAATAATAATAATAATAATAATAATAATAATAATAGTAATAATAATAAATATAATAATAATAATAATAATAATAATAATAATTATTATTATTATTTTTATTATTATTATTATTATTATTATTATTATTATTATTATTACTAGTAATTCAACCGCGTGATGTACGGGAAAATGATGTTATTATAATATAAATAAAAAATAGAAAAAATAAAAATATTTTAAATTTTTTAATATAATAATATTTTTGAGCTTACATCGGTCAAGTATTTATTATTTTTATAGAATACAAAATTACAATTAAAATTAAAATTAAAATTAAAATTTTGTACGGTTAATATAATCTCTAATTATGTACCTATTCAAATAAAACTTATAGAGAGAATTTACATAATTTACATTGATTTATTCTTAATTGTATTTCATCAATATTATAATTTTCACAATACGAATAATAACTAAGATAATTACATTTAGAAAGCAAATTTCAAATTTTGTATGAGTAAATTTAAAATAAATATAATCCTTTGTTGTGGGGGAGTAAAAAATAGGTCGATTTTATTTTTCAAATGTTGTGGCTTTTTTTTTTTTTTTTTTTTTTTAGTAAATGAATGTTGGGCTATTTTAATAGATTTTATAATAATAAAATAATAATAATAAATAATGATAGGATATAATTGTAACAATAACTTACTCACCAAAATAATAATTGTAACATTATTACTTCCCAACGCATGATAGGCTTTTATTATACCTTTATTATTATTATTATTTTATTTTATTATTTATTTATTATTTTATTGTTATTATTATTATTTTTATTATTATTATTATTATTATTATTTATTATTATTAAATCCTGAAAAGCAGAATGTCAGTGATATGAGGGGTAAATTCCCTTAAAAATTTTAATTACTACTTGGCTTGGGAAAAATCATCCCGACGTTCCACCGTGAGATCCAAATCTGCTCCCCAAGGATACTAAAATGGAGAAATCTTGGAGAAGAAGAGATGGGAAAGGTGCGATATTTGGCAGAGCAGCTTTGCAAAGGGTCTGAAATGGAGAAATCTTGCAGAAAAAAAGATGGGAAGGTTGCGATATTGGCAGAGTAAGCTTCACAAAGGGTTCTGAAATGGAGAAATCTTGGAGAGGAAGAGATGGGAAGGTTGTGATATTGGCCAGCTTCGCAAAGGGTTTCTGAAATGGAGAAATCTTTAGAGAAGACAAGATGCGAAAGTTGCGATATTGGTAGAGCAGCTTCGCAAAGAATCACTTCTCGTACCCACAGCTTCGCGAAGAAGAAGCGAAAAATGACTTCCCAAAAAAAAAAAGGGAAGTCATTTTCCGTAAAAATCCATTCATTTCCATTGAATTTAGTTGTTTTTTCATTCTTGTCAAACACTGGATAATCCGCCCCAAAAAATCAATTTTTTTCGCGGGTTTTCCAAAACACACCCTTTAATACCACGTTAAATATGAGTAAGCATTACATAAATGTAACACGTAAATTAATAAATCATACTAATATCGCCATGTTAACTATATTAAAATTATTTAATACCATACCCTAATATACGGTACCTATCAAATAAAATTGATTTTAATACCACGTATACGAGTTAACATCATATAGCGACACCGGTAAATTAAATAATCATACTTAAATGCCCATGGTGATAACCCCAATTAAAATTATTTAATACC
>VALG01007837.1:0-10116 GCA_009835305.1 Ipomoea purpurea | reverse complement strand
CTAGGGATTAAAATAAAGATTAGTTTTGAATCTCAGGATACAAAGACCACTTCAGAGCTAATCAGAGAAGCCGTTTCCTCACACACATGATATTCTCACCCAACGTAAACCAGAGAAATATCAGATGAAGTTTGGAGCTCATTTACCAATCGGAGATGAAGATTCTCAAACGGCTAGCTGTATCTCTTTCTGAATTTTTGAAGTTGGAAGCTCATTCATACACGGAGATGAAGATCTCTCAACGGGGCCTAGCTCTATATCTTTCTGACAATTTTTGCAGACCCGACTAAGCATAAAATCTCTAACAAAAAGATACAGATTTCAATACAGTATGAGAGCTGTCTCTAGCTAACGGGAACCAGATTCTCTATTACCAGCTATTAAAATGATGAAGATGTTAAGACTTGAAGAAACAAGGGGAACAACGGAAGCAAAGAGAAAGAGCTAAAATTCTAAGAGCTAAATCTTCAAGTGTGAACAAAAAGAACTCGGAAGAGCTTTAAGGGAGAAAAAATATTCTGAGAGTTCTTAAACAGAGGTTTAAACAGAGCATAGAAATCAAGTGGCTCTTACTCTGGATTCCCCCTTTCATAAGGAGAAAACACTCAGATCTATCCAAGAGAAGATCTTTCCAGAGTGTTTATCTTCATTCAAAGAGGACCTGCGCATATTGAAGATCAACTACAGCATGTCCTCAGAGTTGGCAAAGCACGACAACAACTTGTTTTGGAGACAAAACAGAGAAGGAACAGGGAGGAAAGTAGCACGGAGCTGTGAAATCCTGGATTGTCCACACGGATGGCTGATGTGAAATCGAACAGCGAAGCCAGTTGTCGGAGGCAACTGGGCGTGATTGGTGTGGGCTTAGTGATCCAAAGCACAGATCCACGGATACGTTTTCTACTTGGGTGTGGAAGATGGGGGGGGGGAAGGTAACCGGTCTTGAAATCCTGGGATAAGTAGCGCGGCGACATGGAAACTCGAAGCAGCAGTGTGGTGTCACTGGGCGTGATTATGCGGGCATTGTTGATCCAAAGCACTAGTCACGGAAATTCATTGTATCTTGGAACCAAGGAGTGGTAGCATATAGTGAATTGCTCTGGAGATAAGAAGCAAGTGGGGAGTAGGAGAGGATTTTCACCACCTCGCGAACCACTATATTGTCTTGTGTTCTTTACTGCTTTCTTTACTTATTGCTTTTACATAATTTGCCTCTACACGAGATATACTGCTCACACGATCTCACACACACTTTATCGTTTATTTAATCTTCGTTGCTGCACCATACTCTAACCAATCTAGTTAAGGAGTTTTGGTTTATCTCTCTGTCTAGCAACTTGTTGTTGCTGTGCGAAAAAGTTTGAAAGTCTATTCAACCCCCCCCCCTCTCGACTTTCTTACCTCTTTTGGACCAATATCATTAATTCAATCTTGCCTATAATATACTTCAACTCCTCTCAGTGGTAAGTCAACCCACTTGTCCGCTTGGTGGGTTCAGATCATTCTAGTTACCTTTACAGGAGGTTTAATTATAGTAACACCTTTTTAATCCCAATTAGCGTATTCTTATAAAATTCCTTTGCTGACTCCGGGTGCACAACTTCATCAATTAGCAAACATTTACCCAGGAATCCTTGGAAATCCAGAATATTATTTACCTTTGTTTGAAAAGTGATCTAGAATAACCAAATATCTTATACTATCCTTGCTACCTTCTCAAATTTTGCCTCCTCTTGACATTCTTGTTTCCAAATATTCTTATGGTCCAATAAATTCTGAGTTTGATTGTCCTTCTCACTGATCTTTATCATTTCTTTGTAGACGAAACATTTAGAAATACTTTCTTTCATTCTTGAGATTCAATCTATCCCTTATTTCTTGTTGTCATAAGTCTTCATTGACTTGTGAACCAACCTTCATTTTTTCCTTTGGTACTTACAAATATCAAGGTCTTGAAACTAATGGGTCCCTCACATCTTTTCAATGAAGTAAACTCTTACACTTCTGACCTTACAAAACATATTGGGATGCGTAAATGATAACTATTAAACTCAATCAAATTCAAGTGTTCATCCTATGGTCCTTACATGTTTATAGCTCAAGCTCTTCACTTGTCTTCTCATGTTTTAGTCCATGATGAATCCCTTACGAAGATCCATTAGTATAAAATCCCACTCTTACTTATGAACGTCCAACGATTGAACTAATCATTTAGGTTTACTCCCGACAATCTTAATCTTTCTGCAATTTAATTCATCTTATCATCATCAAATGTTCAACTTCCTTTTGTTTGATTCTTATCACTAAAATTTCTTCTTAAGTTTTCACATAACTTATCACTTTAAGTCCATTCTCTTAACTTGTTACTCCTTACTAACCTTCGTCACTTCTTAGTAACTGGAAGTCATAACATTATTTTCTCTCCTTCTTGAGATTCAATTAATCTTTTATTCTAGTCACTAAAATTTCCTTCTTCGAATCTTCATGCAAGTTATTACCTCCGGTGCACGAAATACAGTGTACAATGTCATTCTTCGATAATTCAATCCTTAGTTTTCCACACATCATAAGAACAAACGACTTCTTAATACACTTCCTCACATCTTCCATATATCTTCAAAGGTCCAAAGCCATCACCCATCGTCTTGGACTTTGTTTCTTCCAAGTTCACATCTTCTAACTCATCCTTTTTTTATCTCTTTAAAGATAAATAGAATCTATCTTCACACTGTAGAATCCAGTCTTAAGTCACAATCCTTCATGCCCCATGTTGAATACTTGTAAATCTCCGGGTTAACCTTTGAAAGCATCTTCACCATCGATCCAAATGAATCCATTTAACATGATTTGACTTCCTTTCCTACTTACTTCGCGTCTTCTTTAGCTTTTCTATTGCTTGCCTTGCATGTCCCCTTGAAATTGTTGTGCCCCATTGACAGGAAGATTTGTTTCTTGAATGCTTGGAGTCCCAACACTTCTTCTTGGCACCATCGCGATACTACCAGAACCGCTTCTAATTACTAATGAACGAGCGTTATATGAAGAGACTGATAGCGTCTCGTTGTCTATAGCAATCCTATTCCATATCTTTTATACACATAAAAGGTATACAAGCACAATCAACTCCTTAGTTAATGATAACCAAGGGTTATTCTCACTACACCTAATCCTAAAAGAACAACACTTAAAGGAACAAGGTAGACTTAAACAAATTACAAACTTCACTTTCATACCAATTTACCAAAGAGACTTACCACATAAGTGCACACCCGCAAAGTCACTTCCTACAAAAGACAAGATAAAAATACACATATATAAATTATCAAGCATGCGCAAGTAAACTCACAATCGCACCGCGTCTCCTAAAAGGAATAAAAAAACTTATAGAATTTCAACTTAAAGTTTCAAGCTTAAGTACCACTTATAGATCATCATTCCTAGGCTCCTATAGTCACTTCTTAACTCCCCTAGGACTTTCAACCTATGGCTCTGATAACAACTTGTAACACCCACAAATTTACACTTCTAAGCCTAGGTTAGATCAACACTTAACGGAATAAACAAAGGGAAAGAAAGATATATAGGTCATTCATTACTAATAATTTGGGACTGCTACCGCCGTAACAACCTATGCTGAGATGATCTCCAGGCTAAACTACTAATTCAAATCCTCAAAAATGAACATAAGTACTCCACTTACAGAATTTCAACTTAAAGTTTCAAGCTTAAGTACTCCACTTATCATCATTCCTAGGCTCCTATAGTCACTTCTTAACTCCCCTAGGACTTCAACCTATGGCTCTAATACCAACTTGTAACACCCCCAAATTTACACTTCTAAGCCTAGGTTAATTCAATACTTAACGGAATAAACGAAGGAAAAGATAGATAAATAGGTCATTCATTTCTAATAATTTGGGAATGCTACCGCCGTAACCACTTGTATTGAGATGGTCACCATGCTAAAATACTAAGTCAAATCCTCAAAAATGAACATAAGGGTTCACAGACCCGTAGAAACTAGAGTCACAGCTCCACAATAAGCAAAAGGTGGCACACAGGCGCAAGTGTCTAGGCACTAACCAAAACATAGCGTACTATAGTATGTCTAAAATCTAAACAACAAGGTAGAGATAATAAGGGAACTAAACGCAAGGAACTAGGTTCAAAAATACTAAGGGATTCCTAACATCCTCTATGCGCGCTCAACATCAACCAACCAAACTTGAAAGGGGTTAAGTAAAACATACAAAGGAATCCGGTTAGCATAAAAATGCTAAGTATATCCCACTCAACCCTATAAAATAAATATAGGTTTGGAAAATAGTAGTTTTGGCATTTACACATAGTAACACATGTAGGATCAAAGAGTGCCACGCAAGTATAGATATTGATAGGACGCAAAACTTACGTAGGTGCGTGAGTTTGTGCTTAAGGTGCGTAAGTTTGTGCTTAATGTGAGTAGTTGTTAAAACATAAAGTGTGTGGGCTTTTGTGCTTAAGGTGCGTGAGATTTGTTCTTAAGGTGAGTGGAGGTTGTTCTTAATGTGCGTGAGGTTTGTGCTTAAGGTGCATGAGGTTTGTGCTTAAGGTGCGTGAGGTTTGCGGTTAATGTGAGTAGTTGGTAAAACTTAAAGTGCGTGAATTTTGTGCTTAATGTGCATGATATTTGTGCTTAATGTGCGTGGATTTTGTACCTAATGTGCGTGAGTTTGTGCTTAATGAGAAACATTGTAAAATCTTAAGTGTGTGAGTTTTGTGCTCAACATGCTTTGTTCTGTGCTTAATGTGCGTATTTTTGTATTTATTGTATTTAAGGTGAGTGATTTGTGTTCTTAAGGGACTTTGTTTTGTGAACTAACTGCTGTAGTTGATTTGTGTACTTCAAAGTTGGCGCCATCTTAATGCTTAAGGGTGCGTCCAACCGCACAGGAAGCATTCAAATCGCACATGGAACCTTCCATGTGTGGCTATATATATTATATATATATATATACTATATATATATATATATATATATATATATATATAATATATATATATATAATTCTATGTACGTATTGTATGTATGGGTATATATATTACCTTTTTTCAATTCTAGGTCCCAATTTTTGGGGGCCGGACTGTATTAAAATAAAAGTTTTACGGAGTATATACTATACAGCATTACAGCAGCAGGCTGCAATGACTTGTATAGTATATATAATTATATATATATATTTTTTACGGAGTATAATACTATACAGAAAATTACAGCAGCAGGCTGCTATGGTGTATAGTATATATAATTTATTTATTTTTTATTAATTGGGACCCCAAAAATTGGGGGCTTTGTGCTATGGCATGCCAGGGCTGGTCCTGAGGTCGACAAATTATTGTGTGGATCATGGTCCACATATTGTTATGTGAACCATAACAATTCATTTTGAATATATTAATGTATATTATTTTTAAACTGAATGTACATTATTTTACAGTAATAATTGGAGGTCAGTATAGTATTGGAGGCATAATAGGTTCAACCAGCCAACCAACATGCTAGGCTTCGTATAGTAACATAGATAACAATCACAATGAACATCTGTGAGATGAGAGTTTGTGTTGTATTATTATTTAATTCTTAGCCAGTTTCCTAGTTTCTTAAGAATCCTTTTTCCTAAACATAAACAATCTCTGATCAGATCTGCTTCATCAATAATAAATACGTCACCGGAGGGTGAGGGTGGTATCGGCGGTGGCAACAGAGCGTTTTCCGGCGATGACTATGTCACCGGAAATTGGAGAAATTCCAGTTTCGTCTAGGTTGTCCCATGAAGATCATATCAGATATTTTAGAGATCATTTTTGAAAGAGCATTTCACCGGATTTTGTGCTATTTCCAGAAAATTAATGATGGCACAGAATTAGTATCGATTCGAAAGCAGAAGGATCTGATTGATGGATCTAGTGATTCATGTTGCATGACAGTAATTCCGATTAAAAGAATTCTGACAGATTGTTCAGCTTTGGCGTCGCGTCTTCGATGTAAATTTTCCTTCGGGATGTCGCGATTGGAAGAAGTGATGAAATCAAAGCGTTGGTGGTAAACAGATGAGAATAAAATCAGAGGAGAAATTAGCTGTGATAGGCTGATATAATTGGGATTTTTTTTAAAAAACAAATCATACTCAACGATAGCATCACCAATAACAGAGATACATGGAATCAATTAAGGGGAGATGAGCCAAAGTCAGAGTTTTTTTACATGTAATCAATTAAGGGGATGAGTCAGAAGACAAAAGCTTTTTATGGAATCAAGGTTTTTGCAAAAATTTGACAAAAGGGGGAATGTTGATTCAAAGTGTTTTGTCAAAGTTGTGCAAAAGATTCCAGTTCTATAAAGGAATATCAGTCATAAAGAAATAGCTAATGAAGAATACTATTCTAAAGGGAATGTTATTAAAGTTTTTCTAGTTCTAGTTTGATTAGGAATAACTTTGTTATTCACGAATATGTTAGTGAGTAGTTACTATAAATAGGATTGCCCTTTGTTGTTAGAACCTAGGCATTAAAAACATTGGATCTGGTGGAGGTATGAGAGTTTTGAGAATAGGATACTAAATTCCCCTAGAAAGTAGTACATGTGTTTAGGTATTCAATAGTTTGGTAGGAAAGACTCTATTGTGTAATCTCAGGTTCAAACAGTGTACTTTAAAATATTGAGGCTTTTAGTGGATTTAGGCAAGTTCTCAAATTTGAGAAGTGCCTCGCAGATTAGGGTTGTTTGCCGAACTGCGTTACAATTGTTTGTGTTACAATTTCAGTTTCGGTGTGCGCTTTACAAATTTTCAACTCATCCAAAAGCATCTCCGCCGCGCTGCCATGGGTTGCTACTATCAAAAAGAATACATAAATCAGCTTTGGTGAGGAATTCTCCTGTATTGATATACAGAAAGGGTTACTGTTAAAACTTGAGCATCGTAAAGGTCCCTCGAGAAGGCTTCACATAAGGAATCCGGTGACGATGCAAATCGTAACTTGCCAATCTCCGGTCAGTTGGGTGCTGGCAAAAATGTTCTTTGTCGCAAAAAGTATAAGGAATGCACGGTGATAAGTTGTCGGAGGATTATTGGAAGGATCAGTTTTGTGGGGACGATTTAGAGCAGTAACAGTGGGGCGTTGATGCAGGTGGAGACTCTCAAGAATTCCCACCCCAACTCCATACACCCATTAGCAACTCCAACTCCGGCCGGAAGCTGTTGATTTTCCATCTGAGTATTGATAAGATTTTCTTATGTCGTCACAATTGACGACCACGACAAGAATGTTGTGTGGGTGGATGCAGAGGACGAGAGCATTAAAAGTCTTAAAATCCCAAAAAATCTCATCCCAAATTGGAGTGATGTGATGCCCGGAGAATGGGATTCAAAGCTGTCTTTTTTCTGCGATGACGGAAATCAAATCAAAATCTGGGTTCTCATGAATCGCAACATAAACGAGTGGGCTAATTTTAAAACCCAGACTGCTGTTACGAAATTATCAATTTCATATATCACAAACGAAGAAAAATACATGGCTGCGGCAGTGGGACTTTAATTTGGATCGCGATATAATATATGGTTTTGATCATAAAAACGTACACGTTATAAGGTGTATGAGGGAGGAACTAAGCATTAAACCCTCAATTTTGCAGTTAAAAGGAATGCAATCACAGAAATTGAGGGAAATAATGGACAGGAAATTAAATGTATCTATCCTTTTTTGGCGTATAATTTATTAATATTATTTAGTTACGTTGTCAGATGGTAGCCCGGAACTGATTTCTCATATGCAGGCCAGATTCTTAGAGCCAGATTCTTAGAAAAAAGCAGATTTCTTCAAATTACTTTGAAAGTATTGTCTTTCAATTTTATTTCAAGATCAAAGAATAAGTTAGCTCATGCTTTCAATCATTATGCCATCGAATCGTGTTCACCGTGCAACGGTGTTAGTGCACCGTTATCTTTTTTGTTTTTTCCTTAATTAATCGCGTGACTTTTCTTCTTTATTTTCACATTTCGCAGTTTCACTTTAATTTGAGGTGAGCAATGATTTCGGACATTCATAAATTATGAATTCATGCTTGCACATTCACTTTGGAACCATGCATATACATTCCCGTCCGAAACCATGGCTGCTCCTCTGTAGCGCAAGCCTCTTCAACATTCATAAATTATGAATTTTCTGTTATGAAATTATGAATTTTTTGTTATGAGATTATGAATTTTCTGTTATGAGATTATGAAGTTACAGTACATTCATAATCTCATAACAGAAAATTCATAATTTTACGTAAAAACGGCGCCGTTTTGACCCGTATTCACCATGAATGGTGAACACGTTTCCAGGGTTTGCCCTCATGCTTTAGTCAGGGCGGCTCGTTCACAATTTGATTCTTCTGTTTTGAATTTTTTCAATTTCAATTTGTATTGAACATTTGATCTAATAATATCACCTTTTGGTTTTCAAAAAATAATAATAATAATAATAATAATAATAATTAATAATAATAATAATAATAATAATAATAATAATAATAATAATAATAATAATAATAATAATAATAATAATAATAAAATATAACAAAGTATTTATTGATTCCTTTAAAAAAAAGAAAAAAAAAGAAAAAAAAGCTTATATTATTCATTAATAAATTTTCACGAAAGCTCGATCACACGGTCAAGAAATTAAATGTATAGTATCTATCCTTTTTTGCGTATAATTTATTAATATGAACTCTAATTTTGACAATTTGAAACATATCCTTGTTTTTTTTGTGTTCAACCATTCCAAACCCTTGAAAAAAGTATAACTATCTAAGTTTGGGAGTTTCTTAATTGCATCTCGACAACCATTTTCTTTTTATCTTTTCTGCACCAAACTCTGGATATCATTGTTAGTAATGTTATTACTATTTTCTATTATTGTATGGTTACATTTAATAATAGGAGTAGTAGGTTAGTCTTATGTAGCTTGCTTATTAGTTAGGAGTGCTTTACGCTAGTTGATTATCAGTGTATTGTAATCTCTATTCTTATTGTATTGAATATTGCAACAACTTTTCTAATCATTTGATCAATAATATAATTCAAGATATTACTAGATAATATAATTACTAACCATTAAACAATTTTTTTGGCCATGGCCCTATTTTTTCTCTATTTCTTCATCTTTTGGCATGGCCTATTTTTTTCTTATAATACTTTGTTGAATTGCACTACAAAAAAAAAAAAAAAAAAAAAAAAAAAAAAACCCTGAAAATAAGCGGACACACCAATTTTGTCGCTAAATATGGAAAATTCCGTCGCTAAAGTTCTAGGACGGATTCGGTACGTCGCTAAACATAGAACGGCAATTTCTTTTCGTCGTAAAGTGTTGCGACGAAATTTTTTTAGCTAATCGAAATAATTCGTGCTTTTTTCGTCCCGGTGAAGATTTTATGATGAAATTTGGTGAGAGTTAATACGACAAAAATATTCGTCGCTAAAAAAAAAGACACAAGTGTCAAATAGGCTCATCTACTACGCGAAGTGCTCAATTCCACATGAACTAAATTAAGTGTCAAATAGGTCTATTTACCATCTAAATTTGTTCAATTAACTTTTTTTTTACAGGTTATCAACAAGTTGTCTATTTAATTATTAAAATAAATAAATAAATAAAATAAAAAATTAAAAAATTATTAAAAAAAAAAGGTATAACAGCAACGGCTGTCCTTGCCGGGCAGCTGGTGGCTGCCCTTTCAAAGACAACGTGCCGTGGGTCCGGCGAGGACAGCGGACAGCCACGGCTGTCTAATATGAGTCCAGATCTGGACCTCAAAGGCCTGGAACGAGGGTGGCGGCCGGGCTGCCGCCCTCGTTCCATACGAACGGAAACGACCACGGCCGTATGGAACGAGGGCGACCGCCGGCCTTTGAGGTCTAGATCTGGACCTCAAATATGAGGTCCAGATCTGGACCTCATATTAGGACAGCTTTTGTGGACCTGTTCCGGCTGTCCTCACCGGACAGCCCGGCTGTTTTGACATTAGGAAGCCACCGGCCGTCCGCGAGATGATAACATCAACGCGCGCGACATGATTTTTTTTTATCTATT
>VALG01007832.1:0-12140 GCA_009835305.1 Ipomoea purpurea | reverse complement strand
ACTACCGTGGGGCGGCCAGTCCGGTGCTTAACTCAGACCTGAGCCAACCACACTGGCTTCAAGAGTCACCAGCAATCCAGTGCCCTCGTAGCCCGAGAATCAGCGCGCCACCCTGGCCATTGAAGGGCCAGTTGCACGACTGCAGGGTCCAGGGTCGTAAAGTCCAGTTAGGACTCGAGACCATTAATGCGCTGCGCGACAGTGACTCGAGCAAAACAGGAGAAGAACCTTCCATGCCTTACACACGCATTGATCCAACGTTGCTATTCACAAAGCTATTGGAAACCCACAGTGCCGTGAAGCCATGGATCAAGAGCAACGCTCTGCTTCATAACAATACTTGGTCACTAGTCCCAGCGGATCCTAATATGAATGTAATTGGGTGTAAATGGGTGGGTATTGGCCGGTCCAAACGCAATGCGGATGGATCGGTTGGAACGCTATAAAGCCCGCCTAGTGGCCAAAAGGGTTTAATCAGGTGGCCGGCGAGGACTTCTTCGACACTTTCAGCCCGGTAGTCAAACCGACTACCGTACGCTTGTTATTTTCACTAGCTGTTTCACATCAATGGACTTTAAGACAGCTGGATGTCCATAATGCCTTCCTCAATGGGCACTTGGCAGAAATTGTTTATATGAAACAGCCTCCAGGCTATGAAGAGTCCTACCCATCCAGATCATGTGTGCCATATTCAACGCTCTTTATACGGATCTGAGAACAAGCCCCTCGGGCGTGGTTCAAAAGGCTGCATGACTATTTACTCTCTGCAGGTTTTTCCTCGTCAAAGACAGATGTCTCGCTTTTTCATTACTCCTCGGGCTCATCACGGGTATACCTACTGGTATACTGGATGATTATCATCATGATGGGGGAATGACGCACCGTTGATTACTACTCTTCTTAGCCGACTATCAGACACTTTCAAAATTCGAGATCTTGGTACTCCCGACTTCTTTCTTGGCATTGAGAGGTAAAACTAGACTCTGGTATGATATTATCTCAACGCCGTTATATGAATGACATATTGGCTCGTGCCGGCATGACTGACTGCAAGCCAGGTTGCTATACCCGCTGCCGTTACTCAAGCTGTTTCACCTACACAAGAACCTTTTTTGACAATCCAACTCAATATCGTTGCAATAGTTGGAGCACTTCAGTACTTAACAATCACAAGGCCGGACTTATCGTTCACGGTCAATCGGTTATGTCAGTTCATGCACTCTCCCACGTTGATCTGGGTATTTATTGAAACGAGTGCTTCGATATATTAATGGTACGCTAACCTATGGTCTACGGCTCTCAGTATCCACGTTGTCTGCTATTCAAGCCTTTTCAGATTCTGGCTGGGCCGGATATCCGGTTGACAGGAAGAACACCAATGGGTTATGCCGTGTTTCTCGGGGATAATCTCATCTCATGGCCCTCCAAGAAGCAACGCAGCCGTCGGCCCGCTCCTCTACTGAAGTAGAATACAAAGGCCTTAGCGGATGTCCCGACCGAGGTTACATGGGTGGTGTCTCTACTTCGTGAATTAGGACTACACGACGCCCGGCCGTCTACACTGTGGTGTGATAATCTTCGGGGCAACTTATCTATGCGCCAATCCGGACTTTCCACAACAGAACTAAACATGTGGAAATTGACTATCATTTTGTCCGGGACCAAAGGTTGCTCAGGGTGACATGACAGTCAATTTCCAGCATGTGTGTTTAGTTCTTGTTGTGGAGAAGTCGGATTGGCGCATAGGATAATGCCCCGAGATCTATACACCACAGTGGGTAGACCGGCGGGCGTCGTGTAGTCCTAAGTTCACGACAGTGAGAGACACCACCAGTGTTGGTGTGGTGTTGTAACCTCGGTGTGGGTTCGGAAGATCCGCTGAAGTGGGCCTTTATTCTTACGGTTCAGTAGGAGGAGTGGCAGCTTGTGGGGCTACGGCTGCGTGCTTCTGTGGAAGGGCCAGTTGAGAATGATGGATTGATCCCGAGATAACACGGGATACCCATTGGTGTTTCTTCCTGTCAATCCGAATATCCGGCCCAAGCCAGAATCTGAAAAGGCGTTTTGAGATAGCGGGGACAACGTGGGGGATACTGAGAGCCGTAGACCATAGGTTGAGGCGTAACCATTAACTATATTCGAAGCACTCGTGTTCAATAAATAACCGGTTGATCAACGGTGGGGAGAGTGCATGAGACTTGACATAACCGATTTGACCGTGATACGATAAGGTACCGGCTTGGGTGATTGTTAAGTACTGAAGATGCTCGCGAACTATGGCAAACGATATTGAGGTTGGAGTTGTCAAAAAGGTTCTTGTGTAGGTTGGAAAACAGCTTTGAGTAAGCGGCAGCGCGGATTATAGCAACTGGACTCAGTCAGTCATGGCGGCACGACAGCCAATATGTCATTCATTATAACGAGCGTTGAAGATAATGATCATTAACCAGAGTCTAGTTTTAGCTCAGTCTCAATGCCAAGAAAAGAAGTCGGGAAGTAACCAATGATCTCGATTTTGAAAGTGTCTGAATGTCGGCTAAGACAGAGTATGTAATCAACGTGCGTCTCTCCTCGATCAGTGGATGATATCATCCTACGTATATACCAGTATGGATACCCGTGATGACGCCCTGAGGAGTAATGAAGAAAGCAGAGGACAATCTGTACTTTGACGGGAGGAAAAAAACCTGCAGAGAAAGTAAAGTAGTCAATGCAGCCTTTTGAACCAACGCACCGAAGAGGCATTGGTTTCAGATCGTAATAAAGAGCGTTGAATTATGCACACATAGAGATCTGGATGAGTAGGGATCGTTCATAGCCTGGAGGACGTGTTTCGCATATAAACAATTTTCTGCCAAGGTGCCCATTGAGAAGGCATTCATGGACATCCAGCTGTCTTAAAGTCCGATTGAATGTAGAAACAGCTAGTGGAAATAACAAAGCGTACTGTAGTCGGTTTGACTACCGGGCTGAAAAGTGTCGAAGAACGTCCTCGCCGGGCACCTGATTAAACCCTTTTGGCCACTAGGCGGGCTTTATAGCAGTTCAACCGATCATCCGCATTGCGTTTGGTCCGGATACCCATTTACAACCAATTACACTTCATATGTTAAGGATCCCGCTGGGACTTTAGTGACCAAAGTATGTTATGAGAAGCGAGCGCGTTTGAAACTCTTGATTCCATGGCTTACCACGGCAACTTGTGGGGTTTCCAGCACGTAGCTTTTGAATAGGCACGTCGGATCAAGATGGACGTGTGTAAGCAATGGGAGAGTTGCTTCTCCGTGTTTTCTCGAGATCATGGCGGCGCAAGCCGCATTTTACATGAGGTCCTCGAGTCCTAACTGGAGCTTTACCGACCCTGACCCTGCGAGTCGGTAAACTTGGCCCTTCAATGGCCAAGGGTAGCTGCGGTGATTCTCGGGCTAAGGGCACTGGACTTGCTGTGTGACTCTGGAAACAGTTGGTGGTTGGCTCAGTCTGAGTTAAGACAGGACTGGCCGCCACGGTTTAGTGTCGTGGTGATGTTCAGTGATGTTGACCTGTTTTTCAATGTCTGCAAAACGAAAAACGTGTTCATCAAAGCGCACATGGCGACAGATATAGACTTTCCCTGATGTAAGTCAACGCATCTATAAGCCATTAAAGGACAAAACGGGTAACCTAAGAATTACGCAGGGTGCCAAACAGTACTCTATCTTGTGCCGATTGTAAGCCGTAGATAAGGGAACATCGACACCTGAATACTCGAAGGAAGTGTATGGGGTGACGCTTTATGTAGAAGCTGTATGGACTCTGAAACTATAGGACAGAGGAGGGTAGATAATTTATAGACAGGAAGCGGTTTCAAACGGTAGTCCTAGTACTGTAATGGGACTGAACCTTTCGGCCAGTAGGGCCAACCCGGTTTCAAGCTATATGGCAATTTTTACATCTCCCGCCCATTTTGTTCGTGTGTGTACGCACACGACTGTCGGTGGATTAATACAAGATTAACAAAGGTGTTATGTAGTTTGCGGTATTCCCCACCTAGATTCCGATTGAATGGACTTTGATAGAACGCAAGAATTGCGGCTCTACCATGACTCGAAATGACTCATTATTTCTTATATATATCTGATTTACCCGTAAGGGATAAAACCAGCAGAAGCGTGAAAAGTCATCACAAAGAGTACAAAATATCTAAAGCACTAGATGATATTACAGGTGACGGTCCCCAAATGTCGGTATATAATAAATCCAACACATTATTACTACTGAAAGGAACCCTATCGAAAGGAAATCTAGAAGCTTTTCCCATATGGCACGACTTGCAGGACTCCAATGATGTAGCTTTATTAGACGCAACTGGACAGGATTTGCAAAACACGGCTTTGAACATTGGCATGTGGATGGCCAAGTCTGCGATGCCACACATCAAAGTTGTACGGGAAGTTGAGAAACGCGAAGTGTGATTGCGACACTGGGAGTCTGTATAGCCGCCCAGTGTGGGCCCCTTAAGTAGCACTGCCCGAGTTGTGGAATTCCTTCACAAAAAAAGCAGTTCTTGTGAAATTCAAAAAAAACAATTGTTTTCGTAGTAAACCGTTATACTGAGAGTAAAGGAACTGACACTTCAGGAACAAATAAAACATTAATAATTTTAATGTTTTAGACTCGGACGGTACAGATGCGTGACCAACACGAGAAATAGTCAAACCTATCCCATTACCCACGCTCAGAACATCACCACCCGAATATTCCTCTAACTGATTCATCAAGCTGGAGTCGGGCGTTGCGTGGCCGAAGCGCAGGTGTCGGGAAACCAGCGGCGATGGAACTCGAGACGCCATCATCGCCGGAGACGGCGACATGCGCCTGCGGCTGATTGTCCGGTGTAACGTTTGATAGCACGTCACGACAGTATGGCCTGGTATCTGCAGATTGGCAGCGTGGAGCATTGTTCCGCCACGGCCGGCGATTGCCTCCCGACACGACGATTGCCGCTGTGTTCGGCGCCCGGCCGTGAGGAGGCCTCGCCCGCCATCATTGCGTCGACCTCGCCCGGCATAATTCACCATCGAGCAGTCCCAAAGCCTGCATCAGAACCGCGCCGGAAAATCCTCCGAAAGGATAAACTCCTGGGCCTACAAGTGATCTGAATTTGGGAGATGGTGACCGGAGTGTGGATCGCTGCCGCTGTGAGATGACGACGCCATGGCCCTGTACTCCGGGGCGCAGACCTCTGAAGATGAACAATTTGCTCATCCAATGATATTGGCGGGGGGCGGCCAGATGCAATATTTTCCACCAACAATTGGCACGGCCGAGATATTCGGTGACAGAACTGTACCTTGACGAAGTGAGTGAAACTGGCCAGGGAGACTGAGGCACCGAGGCGGGGTGGAGCTGCTTAGAGCCGTAGTAATCGACTTCACCACCTCGCGTGAATAGTGTGTCCGACGCTAAATGCATTACCTCATCTGAGAGGGATGGGATAAGCAACGGACATGATCGACTGATCTTGTTTAACCCATGCTTTATACGCAGGTTCGGGATCGGCGATGGAGTGGTGGGTGGCAGATGCCGATTCGCCGGAGACTGGAGCAGCGTCGATGACCGGCGGGAGGACATAGAATCTCACCATCGACGCATATCCTAACAGCTCCTGGCCACGGAGGAGGAACGGGCAGCAATTTGTGCCTCCAAAATAAAAAATTTTGCATCGTCAATTTAAGAGAGACAAATGATGCGCACCCACCATGGGTTGGGGGTGGCGGCCGACGCGGTGGTTGGTGGCGGGCAGTGACCGTCCTCTCGGATGAATTTGTGGACATTTTGGTGAGGGACGAGAGGGTACGGTGGTGGTGGAGGTTGATAGGTTGGAGAGAGAACTGATCCTGGTCGTGCTGATACCAGATGAGAAAGTGATCGTTCATTCAATAGGAAAGAAGTGTACAACTGAAACACTAAAGTAGATTAATAATCGTAAACTACTCCTAAACAAGTAGGCTAGTCAATTATATTACCTTATTGACTAATTCTAATATAATAGGAAAGATACAATAATAATAATATAAATAATCATATTATAACATGGCTTAACATGCTGGATGGTTGAAGCAAATGGCAAATTATACCGTGCATTGGCCCAAAATAACGTCGTTTTGAACCTTTTTGTGTGTCTGCTGTTAACTCCTTCAAAAAAATATTTCATTTTTTGAATGTAAGAATTATATAATAGAATACAGCCAAATTTTATACCTGAAAACACATAATTTTATACTTGAAAACACAGATTTTATAACTGAAAATTCACATGTTTCGAATGTACAAAATTATATAATAGAATACACAAAATTTTATACCTAAAAATACAGAACTTACCAAAATGATGTCGTTTTGGGAGGCACGGGACACACATTGCTATGTGCGCCTTGGTGCACGGTATAACGATTGGAGGCAAATTATGCAGTCAGCACGTACCCACTTTGCAAAGTGGACACGATTCCATATCCATAATTTTTATACTATAGAATCATAATTTATATACGGTAGATCCAAAATTTTTATATTATAGATTCATAAAAGAGTTAATTCCACTAGAGGTCCATTGTCTTTCCAAATTTAGTATCAGACTATCGTTTTTGACATTTTACATCCAGACTATCATTTTTTGAACTTTTTTAATCCTTCTTATGATTTTTTCTATTTTTAGTAAGGATATTTTTTGTTTTTTCATATTTTTCTTTTGTTATTTTCCTGATTTCAATTGATTTAATTGGTTTAGGATCGGTTAAAAAATATGGTGATGCCTCCGGAAAGGCGCGCAGTTGTTGTTTTCCACAAAGGCCAAAGCTTCATGGGGTATTGGCCGGGGTTATAGAAATTAACGAAGTGTATTGAAATATTATTTGATCGAATTCCTAATTTTTTTTTTCTTTCAAAACTCCTAAATTTTACTTTCAATTTTTACTCATTATTAGACATTTTCTCTACGAACAACAAGATGAAAATAATTTATCATAAAAATAAGGCATTAGAGGTTTAGAGTCTATGTATAGTAAAATTATTGTATTTTATGTTTTACTTTCTAAGCTTCTTCCTGGTATTTTTGCTCTAACATCATCTTTGTTATTTTTGATTTCAAATCTATTGAAGGACGTCAATGATTAGAGCATTATTAACAATTACAAAAAATAAAAATAAATATACAAAAGTTGCAAACATGGCTGTATTGCTTCAGTGGGAATAGCAGTTATGTATATTTGTTTTCATAATAATTATTTAAAAGTGGCCATATCAAAGAACTCGAGTTTAATTTGGGTTTTAAAACTCGAGTTCTTATATTAAATTAATTAATAAATATATTTAATTTCCTTTCAAAAAAATATTTAATTTCAAATTATGATTTATTGGCGAATAAAGGTTTACTTATTTTTAGAATTGCTCTTGAATGATGTGTATGGATTATATAAACCGGTAGTGCATTAAATATTAATCCATAATTCAAACGACACAGATATATAAGAGATATATAGTTTTGCTTGAAAGGGAAATGGTGATCACATAGAAGAGTATTTTCAATTTCACAGTCAGGCTCTATAATCACACCAAGAACTCAACAATTCACATAAAACAGATTAAAAAAATAAAGAATCAAATGAAGCCAACGCATATGACATATGGTCATGAATAAAAGAGAAAACTGCAGCATGCAATGCCAGAAGATTATCAAAGAACAGTAACTTCACAAAATACCAAAACAGATCTAAATTCAAAATTGTAAACCAATGATATCATTGGCTCAAAAACAAATATCAAATCAGATCTACCTAATTTGTTCAATCAAAAGTCAAACATTGAGAAACTGATTCACAAACCCTACCTCATCCAATCCATCAAAATCCCCTGCTAAGAAATCAGAATCAATAATCGGCATCTCCAGACTGTCCGCCGTCGAAGGATTCGAAGCCGCCGTAACTTCCACCACCGGAGTAGCATTTCTTGATTCCTCCATGGCCTTCTCTATTTCGGAAACATCGCCAAAAATGTATGGGTTTCCTGCAGGAGAGAAGACAACCGCAGCTACTCGAACTTCGGGGAAAGAGCGCCGGAGCTCCGTCGCTTCTTGAACAGCCCTTGGCGACGCTTCGTGAAACACACATTCCGGGCTTGCAAAGACTCAATTTTTTTGATATCTATCTTGGCCTTGCCTTTTCCCATTGAGAATTATTTGGAAAACAATGTGCGTTGCTAATTCTTTGGAAAGCGGTGTTTCACAAAAAGAGCATTCGAAGTTATAAATCCGGCGGAGGGGTTGGGCGCCGGACGAACTAACGGTCATATGGTTCATTTGAAATTTTGGAAGGGTTAACGGCAGATAAGGTAAGGCGGCGGAGCAGAGGGCGTGGAGAGTGATTAACGGGCAATTAAATTTGAATTTTGGAAGGGTTTCCGACTTTCTTCCGGGCTCCGGCAACGCGCCCGGGGAGTGTTTAACGCTCTTCTCATGTCATCTAGGCACTTTTGGCAAAGCTGGTCATTTATAGGAATTATTATTATTATTATATTATTATTATTATTATTTATATTATTATTAATTATTATTATTATTATTATTATTTATTATTATTATTATTAATTATTAATGATCATTTAAGTTTTTAGTCAGGGTTGGTATTTGACAAATTATTGTGGATCATGGTGATGCATTAAAAAAAAAAAAAAAAACGAATTTAGGTTAAGTTTTTTTTTCTTCATTTAATTAATTTATAACTAGATGTCTATATTGCCTTTATTCAAAAACAAAATTCATTATAAAAGTATAGAAAAACATATACAATTTCATTAATGTGGTGTTAACGCGTTTGGTCAAATTATGAATTTTCTGTTATGAGATTATGAATTTACAGTAAATTCATAATCTCATAACAGAAAATTCATAATTTAATAAATGTTTTTTCTTTTATGCGATTATGAATTTTCTGTTATGAGATTATGAATTTACAATACATTCATAATCTGTAAAATTCATAATCTCATAACAGAAAATTTATAATCCGATCAAACGCGTTAACACCACATTAGTAAATTTTTTTTTTGTTATGCAAATATGGGCGCCGATTGGATCCGTGTTCACCATGAATGGTGAACACATTCCCGTGCATAATTTACCACTTGTGTGCCACACAATAATCCTATGCACAGAGCAAGCCCCTGGCCCTAACCCTAGGGCCCAACTCGTTCAAAAGGCCCACCCACCCAAATCCCCAATACCTTTATATATACTACCCCAACCTTTTATATAGTGACTTATACTATACTAAGGTGCATATTAGTTCTCTTTTTTTCTTTTGGTGTTTTTATTTTTTCATCCCTAAACCAAACATTAGTGTTTCTTAGACCTCTATACTCGGAATTACTTTTTTTATGTGCATGTTTTAATGTTTAGTACTAAGTGAAATTTCATTAAATTATTTTATCTTAATGTTAAAATATCAAATATCACCATTTATATTAAAGGATCGATTAAAAAATCAAAAAAAATAACTTCCAGAAATTTTTTATGTATTTTTCCAATACTTAACTATGCAAGCGAAAATGAAGTCATATACTTTTATAGATGATATTGATGGGAACTGATTCATTTTAAGGGTCCCCTGTTTGGAAGAAGCCAGGAAGATGACTTCTGGATGTTTTCTATAAACAAAAAAATGACTCCATTTTCCAAAAAAAAATTCATTTTTCCGAGATGTTATGGTTGCATTCTGGGAAAACCTGTACTTGATGTTTGGTTTATGTGGTGATATGAACCACAATCATTTAATATCCGCAAAAACCGTAAAATAATATTTATATATAACAGCAGCCGAAAATATATATAACGAATATTACTTGGATATATCTAATCCGAAATATATATATATACACCAAATATATATAGACGGACCAGACGGTTATATAAGGATATCATGTATTCTACCGAAAAAGATATACCAGTTATATCAACCAAAAAGAAAATATAATCGTTAGATTATGATTCAATTTAACAAGAAAGAAAGGATTTATTGCTATAAAGACATAATCCAAAATATACTAGAAAGAAGGGGAGAAGTAGAAGAAAGAATGTACGAGTTAGGTAATTGTGCTTTTCTTTCCTAAAACCTTAATTTGCCACCTCACCAAAAGTGCTGAAGGAGGCGTTGTGGCCTAGGTCTCCCAGGATAAAAACGTACCAACGGTTCGAAAGCATTTGGGCACCCAGACGAGAACCCGCGAACGAAGCACGGGCAAACACAGCTTCAAGAATGGAGTAGGCAAGTATTATTGAGGCTTGGGAAAAAATTATTTTTTCTTGTGTGTTTTGTTACCTTTTTTCTTAGAATATATTCTGCTGCCTCTACCCCTTCTTTTATTAGGGCAGGTGGGGGAATGTAGCCTTCTATTTATGGGCATTTAGTTGAGATCATCCCTACAACTCTTGTAAAGCATCCACCCCAATTTACATAGGATTTTAATTCAAAAATTGAAATTGGAATTAATTCAAAAAAATTAAATTCCCATAAACAGTTGATTATCCGCCCAAACAGTCACAACCAAGAGTTTTTGATTCGTGTAATACTGTACACAATTTGGCCACTCCCCCTACCCTTTTTCTTAATTATAGGAGTGAGGAAGTGAAAGCTTTATTATTAGGCATTTAGGGACATCCTACAACTCTTGTAACATTCCACCATTTTACCATAGATTTTAATTCAAAAATGAAATTGGAATTAATTCCAATAACAGCTGAATTAAATCCCAAATCCCCAACGTCTTTTGATCCTTATTTTGGGATTTGCATTTGCACGCCCCACTGGCGCACGACGACAAAGAAAAGCCCTCTAATGCTGTATAATTTAATTCATTAAGCTTAAAAGAGAACTCATGTTACAAATAGTGGGGTAAATCATCTTACAAAAATCCCATGTGGTACAAAAAGCTCACTTTTCCCCTTCCATTTTCGCCAATTCAAGATGGTCTATTTGAGATCCATATTCATTCACCCAATTATCCCGTTTTCGAGCGTACAATATATCATCTCCCTTCGTCTGCAACTACGAACGACCAATCGCACTTTGACCCCGACCCAAATCGGAATGTGGGAACCCTTTGCAAGCCTAGATCAATTAATACTTTGGTACCCACAAAGTAGCCAACCTTAATATGTCATTTTATTGGCGATTTTAAGTCTATTTTTTTCCCAACAGTTTATTTCCTGAAAATGAGTAGAATTATAAATGTAAACATTTTATTACACAATCAAAAAGAGTCCCTAACCAACTCCTAATCCAAGAAACTAATAACCTGATTTATTAATTAAGATTTAAGAAAATGCTTTAACTTATTACAGTGAATGAAATAAAATCAAAGAAAGGGCTTGTGAGTGTTGTTGCTTAAGAAGAGTCAGAAACACCCATTTTAGCCGTCATGGATGAATTTCTCCTCCTTACTAAGGAAATCCTGGCCGCACCGAAACAGGCTGCTTAGAACTGAAGAGTTCCCACGCGACGGCCTAAAGCTGCAGGGAATTATTACGCACCGTACCACTGGACATTAACTCAAGTTGTTTCGTTATCGCGCTGACCCCAGATGGACCATATGTCTGTGCCGGTAAGGGAAATTTTGGCTGTCGATCCGGTTTAAGAAAATTTGTTGCCAAGAACACGCCTACAGAAGATGGATTTAATCAGCCGCAGATGGTATTGTCTAATCCATTAAAAGCTTTCCACCCCGCCTCACTTTCTAATTTTCTGGTGAATAGAATTACAAACCGGATGATGCTATGACTTTGAATTTGCCGATCCCTCGCATAAGGTCGATCAGAAGCTAATGAAAGCCATTACGCTATATCTCCGTTAGCCGGAAGAATGGGGTTGTGCGATCCTATCCTGATAAGTATTTTCCCCTAATATAAATATATTATGAGATATATTTGTATTGAAATTAAGTGGTTGTGGTGCCCCAAGTGAAGATTAAAGATTAGTTACCGATGGCTTAATCTATTAGGCAAACTCAGGATATTCAGTTAAACATTTAAACTGAATTATCTGCCTACGTTGATTGGACATGTTGGCTTCTAAAAAGCATAATGAGTTCCTGCCAACAGCTCCCGTGTT